>WAAF01003888.1:51612-78523 GCA_013400475.1 Tricholaema leucomelas | reverse complement strand
AAAAAAAAAAACCCAAACACCAATATAGCCACAAAAAAATACCCTGATCATTTTGTGGAAAGTTCTAAAAGGTAAGAAGCAATACAAAGTAGGTGGCTGTATGGCACCTACAAAGTGTTTCTGTAAGAATGGTTTTTTGATTAAAAGCTTACAGGAGATGTGGCAAAGGGATCCACAACTGCTCAGGCTGTCATGCCTGGACAGCTGTGAGTTAGGGTTTTAGTAGTGTGCTAGTTTGAAGCTAGCTAGAATGTTTTGGTGGGAAGAACTAGATTACAGGCTGTGAAAGACAAACAAGGGCGTGTGAGAGTCTAAACCTTCTCTCTTGTTCATCAAAGATAAAGATTGCATCGTCTCTCTCTAATCAACAAAGATAAAGATTGCCTTCGTCTTCCCGGACTCAGATTAGGTGCTTGGCCTAAAGCTCAGGGATGCAAATCAACAGACAATGCCTTGGAAACTCCTGGACCTCAGCCTGGCTGCAATGCCCAGGATGCATACATCTCAGTTACCCCGAAGAGAAAAGGATTATGTGTATTCAGGGTACGGACAGGTACAGCCAGGGAGGGGGCAGAGGCCCTCTCCCCGGTGGTGCCAGACCCCTGTGAATGCATGAGGATACACAGGAAGATTTCCTGGGGAGCTGCAGCTGGACACTGAGCAGAAAACTGTACAAAAGGTAGGAGGAATGCCTGCCAAGGTGTGACACTCCCACCAGACCACCAAGAGTGCATTTCTACCAGACTACCAAGGGTGGACCTCCACCAGGCCACCAAGTGGACCTCCACGAGACCACCAGCGTGGCACCACCACCAGAGGAACCCCTGAAGAACTCCACAGAAGACTATCCCTGGGCCATGCACCCACCTCTCTCTCTCCCCCCAATCTGCGACTGGGGGTAATATCACAGCTCTTTTCCTTCCCTGCTTCTTCTCTTCTTCTCCATCATTCTCTTTATCTCTCTCTCTCCCCCTTCTCTCTCTCTCCCTCTGTTTTGTCCAACTTAATCCTTTAATAAATAGTTTTGTGGTGATCTATGGTCTCGTTTGCATCTTAATTTCACAACACAGAAATCCATAGGAACAGATCTTGCTCCCCTGGACAGAGATATTGTTAATTTCTGTTCTCTGGACCTTGACAGGGTGATGTCCACTTCCCTCATAGGCTTGCTGAGAGGTATAAGAACAAGAGTCCAAACACAGATAAGGCACTTCTTCTGCTTGGGAGGTCTGGGCTGCACTTCTCTCTAGCCTCTCTGCAACTAATCCACTTTGCTTCCTAACTCCCTGGCTGATCCTCCATTCTTCCTTGGGACTGGACTAAGGTTGAGAGGGGTGGGAAAAGGTGGAAGGGCAGTTGGGAGCCCCTCCTGGGGACTCAGGTTTCTGGGAGGGCTGTTGTGTTTCAGTATTACCTCTTACTTTATATATATTTATATACAGAAATTTACATGTGCTAGTTTGAGCCTAGCTAGAATGTTTTGGTGAGAAGAACTAGATTACAGGCTGTGAAAGGAAAACAATGGTGATGTCTACTTCCCTCATAGGCTCGCTGAGATGTAAAAGAATAAAAAGCAAAATTTAGACAAAGCCACTTCTACTGCTGGTGAGCTCTGAGCTGCATCTGTCTCCTAACCATATCCTTGGCTAATCCACTTTGCTTCCTAACCCTCCTGGCCAAAACTCTANGGTGGGAAAAGGTGGAAGGGCAGTTGGGAGCCCCTCCTGGGGACTCAGGTTTCTGGGAGGGCTGCTGTGTTTCAGTATTACCTCTTACCTTATATATATTTATATACAGAAATTTACACGTGCTAGTTTGAGCCTAGCTAGAATGTTTTGGTGAGAAGAACTAGATTACAGGCTGTGAAAGGAAAACAATGGTGATGTCTACTTCCCTCATAGGCTCGCTGAGATGTAAAAGAATAAAAAGCAAAATTTAGACAAAGCCACTTCTACTGCTGGTGAGCTCTGAGCTGCATCTGTCTCCTAACCATATCCTTGGCTAATCCACTTTGCTTCCTAACCCTCCTGGCCAAAACTCTATTCTTCTTTGGGACTGAGGTAAGGTTGAGAGGAGTAGGAGGAAGGTGAAAGGGTGGTTGAGAGCCCCTCCTGGGGACTCAGGTTTCTGGGAGGAGAGCTGTGTTTCTCTATTACCTTTTTACCTTGTATATTTCTGTACATAACTGTATATACTGTAAATATCTGCTTGTATATTGTGCTAGCTGTAAATATAAGCTTCATTCATATTTCCAGAGCTGGCTGAGTCTAGTCTGGGTGATTTCCAAAGTGTGGGGGGACAAGTAACATTCAAACCACCACAAGCAGTAAAATTGTAGCATTGCATTTATCACTCAGCTTTGTTTAATCACAGTTTATACCCATTTTCAGCCATATCCCATTTCAGAAGGCAAATAGTTCAGTTAAATACTCTACCTTTGTAATAGCTGTGAAAACTTTTTCCAGGATAGCATTAGGTTGAGCTTTCTGTGGTCCATTAGCTTGGACTTTCAGGCCTAAGGCACATGGTTTAGCAACGAACCTGTGAGAAAACAAGAGAAATCCTTTAATTATTTACTTCATTACTGTTATCAATCAATGACATGGTAAATAGGCAAACATTGTAACCCTGCCAACCAAAACAATATGTTGTGTTACAGCTCAAGAGCGAGCTCAGACAAGTAATTACATTCCAAAATAGGTAACAATGCTGGAAGAATGAAACATACTCTGTGGTACACATGAAACAGAGATTTCCTTTCATGTTGGGAAAAAAAGGATAGAAGAAAAGTATGAGAGGAATGCCTCCTAGAGAAGTACCAATTAATTAAAAGAGCAGGGCAGCTTGCAGAGGTGAGGAGCACATAACTCTCTACTCCAAACACAGTCTTGCTCATAAATCAGTTTCCAGAGTTGCTACTGCCTCAGGACTTGATTTGAACACTGAAAATTCAAAGTCCATTTGAGCTGTTCAGTCAATACAGTTTTCTAAAACAAGAGGTTCAGCAAGACCAAGTGCAAGGTCCTGCATCTGGGTCAAGGCAATCCCAAGCACAAATCCAGGCTGGGCAGGGACTGGCTGGAGAGCAGCCCTGAGGAGAGGGACTTGGGGGTGCTGGTGGATGAGAAGCTCAACATGAGCCAGCAGTGTGCACTTGTAGCTCAGAAAGCCAACCACAGCCTGGGCTGCTTCAGGAGAAGTGTGGCCAGCAGGGTGAGGGAGGTGATTCTCCCCCTCTGCTCCGCTCTGGTGAGACCCCACCTGGAGTGCTGCATCCAGTTCTGGGGCTCCTATTATAAGAAGGATGTGGACATGCCGGAGTGTGTCCAGAGAAGGGACACAGGGTTAATCAGAGGGCTGCAGCACCTCTGCTATGAGGACAGACTGAAAGAGTTGGGGCTGTTCAGTCCGGAGAACAGGAGGCTCCCAGGTGACCTTCTTGTGGCCTTCCACTATCTGAAGGGGGCCTACAAAAAAGCTGGGGAGGGACTTTTTAAGGATATTAAGCAGTGACAGGACTAGGGGGAATGGAGCAAAGCTGGAAATGGGTAGGTTCCGGCTGGATGTAAGGAAGAAGCTGTTGAGCATGAGAGTGGTGAGAGTCTGGAATGGGTTGCCCAGGGAGGTGGTTGAGGCCCCATAGCTGGAGGGGTTTAAGGCCAGGCTGGATGAGGCTGTGGGCAGCCTGCTCTAGGGTAGGGTGTCTCTGCCTACGGCAGAGGGGGTTGGAACTGGCTGATCCTTGTGGTCCCTTCCAACCCTGACTGATTCTATGAATCTATGGTTCTATGATTCAGTACCACTGCTAAGCTCAAGAAGAAAGCAGCCATCGACTGCTTTTGGTGAAATTCCCAAAACATTTTATTTTTCATATAAAAACTTAACTAATTTGAACAATACTTTGCAGTATAAAAAGTGTTTTTTCAAGGTTAAAATTGAATTTTAATCCCACAAGTCATACCAAGTGCCATAAAAAATACCACTAACATAACTCTTCACCCAGGTTTTTTGTAATAAACAGATTCAGGAGTAAATAAAAATTACTGCTTACTACATGTACAAAGAATGAGTGTTTTGCCAAATGTTCACTTCTTCAAAGCACTATTCACTTTTTCCATTTCTGCTAAGACTGTGGTATTCAATTCCCTAAGCAGTCTTACTGAAACCCATGGGACCGTTTATTGTGTAAGGCAGCGCAATTAGGAAGAACTACTGTGGAACTGAGTATATTGCCAGCTTTTCTCTTTAAAACATGCACATCTGAACAATCTAACTGAACACTAAGAGCTCTTCTTTTGATGGATTCCAGTACAGCTGCATTAAAAACTGCTTTTCCATTCAACAGAAATTAGGCACAATTTTTTTTGCCAAATGCAGCCCCATCTATTCTGGGTCTAGAAATGAAAGACCAACATAAGTATGGGAGTTAAACTTGGGATTCAAGAGGCCAGCCAGTTCAGTAACATGGGTGACTGTAGAGTCTGGAAGTTGAAAGCACTTGGCCTTTGGAAGTTAGGGTGGTGAGGCACTGCTTGCCCAGAGAGGTCATGGGTAACCCTGTCCCCTGACCCAAGGTATTCAAGGCTAGACTGCATGAGGCCTTGAGCCACCTGGTCTAATGGAAGGTGTCCCTGCCTGTGAGGGGGCTGGTGGTGTTGGAACTAGATGACCTTTAAGGTCCCTTCCAATCCAAACCATTCAATGAATCCTTCCATCTATGAAATATGAACAGGTGTCTCAGTTCTAATTTAAATTCCCAGAGACTCAAACATACTTGATAGAACCAATAACAATTTATTAGATTGCCCTTCCCTCTTCCCCCTTCTTTCCCAAAAGAAAGGAATTAGATGTAGAGAGAGGAAAAGGTAAGCATACCCACATAAATGAATCTCACTTGATTTGGAAGTTAAAAAGTGTAACAATAAATTAAAAAGGTATCTGAGGTAAGGAAGTTACAAAGGTATAGGGACGGGAAAACAAATACAGAACGTGTAAATACAACCCGATTTTGATGGTGATGGCTTTGCCTGCAGCGTGGGTGATGGCCACGTGGTAAAACAAAGAGAACCAGGAGCAGGATGGTGATGCTGGTAAGCAGGGAGGCAGAGAGCGCAGAGAGAGAGAGAACAGGAAGTCCCCCTGCTTTTATGGATCTTTAGACAGGAAGGGGGAGTGAGTTAACCACCACCTGGTGGTGTTCAGACCCACCCCTGGGGAGGCGTCAAGACCACCTAGGGTCAGGTTCAAGGTCACTCCCCCTGGAGGGTTAACCCTGCACAACAGGTCAGATCTGTAGTAAGCACAAACCATTCTGTATACATCAACTGTGTCAAAACATAACTTCGATGTCACTCATAAAATATCTTCTAATAAATAATCTCTAATAAAAGGAAGATGCTCCCACAGACTCTCAGAGCTCTCTGTACTCCTTTATTGGGCATTTGGACCTCACTAATAAATTCTCATGCAACCTTGTTAATTTACTGCTTTTCATCTTGACAAATTACATCACTTTAATCACAGAATTAACAAGAAATGCTACTTTTGAGTCCCTTAACCCTTGGAGACCAAAGTGCTTTAGCACTAGCAAAGTCTGCATTAAATAAGTATTTTTTAAAGCATCACATAACAGAGGAGAAAAGAAATTTTAAAGTCCTTTGTTTTGTGATTCTCTGGATTTTACTACAGATCAAAATGCCCTACTTGTAACACACAACTTTTGTCCTCAATCTGGTCAGAAACAAATTGTGTTGGTTTGAGACTAACTGAAATAATTTGAGAGAAGTTAAATCCTTAGCTGTGAAAAGGAAGAAGAAAAGTACCATGTGTCCTATAACACCATTCTTCTGCTGAGAAATGCAACCAGTCAAAATACAGATGAGATGTGCACTTCACACACACACTGCTCAGCTCTTCACTTAGAATCAAACAATCATAGAATCAGTCAGGGCTGGAAAGGAGCACAAGGATCATCTAGTTCCAACCCACCTGCCATGGGCAGGGACACCCTACCCTAGATCAAGCTGGCCAGAGCTTCACCCAGCCTGGCCTCAACCACCTCCCTGGGCAACCCATTCTTGGGTCTCAGCACCCTCATGCTCAACAACTTCCTCCTCACGTCCAGCCTGAATCTCCCCACCTCCAGCTTTGCTCTATTCCCCCTAGTCTTGTCACTCCCTGAGAGCCTAAAAAGTCCTTCCCCAGCTTTTTTGTAGGCCCCTTCAGATACTGGAAGGCCACAATAAGATCACTTCGGAGCCTCCTCTTCTGCAGACTGAACAGCCCCAACTCCCTCAGTCTGTCCTCACAGCAGAGGTGCTGCAGCCCTCTGATCATCCCAGTGGCCCTTCTCTGAACACATGCCAGTGCATCCACATTCTTCTTGGAATAGGGGCTCCAGAACTGGATGCAGTACTCCAGGTGAGGTCTCACCAGAGTGGAGCAGAGGGGGAGAATCACCTCCCTTGCCCTGCTGTCCACACTTCTCCTGAAGCAGCCCAGGATCTGGTTGGTTTTCTGGGCTGCAAGTGCACACTGCTGGCTCATGTTGAGCTCATCCACCAGCACTCCCAAGCCCCTCTCCTCAGGGCTGCTCTCCAGCCACTCACTGCCTAGCGTGGATTTGTGCTTGGGATTGCCTTGACCCAAATGCAGGACTTTGCACTTGGTCTTGTTGAACCTCCTGAGGTTGCCTTGTGCCCACTTCTCCAGCCTGTCCAGCTCCCTCTGTATGGCATCCCTGCCCTCCAGCATGTCTGCGGCACCACACAGCTTGGTGTCATCAGCAAATTCTGGCTGTGCCTTCTTTCTGGAGGTCTGGTCTCTGGCTGACTCTGCCTTTAACACTCTAATCCACTTAGCCCCTTTTTTCCTTTAACCTCCTTGTCATCTTTTTTTGACATGTCACCTCAGATCTCCATATCATGTGAGATATACGTGGGCTGATCTGGTTATTTCTGAAGGGAGGGAAAGAGGGAGGGGGAAGAAGGTTTGGGTTGGGTGTCTTCCTGGGGAAGGGGTATTGTGTTTCTGTGTTACTTTTAATTTGTATGTAACTGTATATTACAGAATTAACCAGGTTGGAAAAGACCTTTGAGATCATCAAGTCCAACCCATCACCTTCTAATTAACTAAACTATGTCACTAAGTGCCTCATCCGGCCTCCTTTTAAACACCTCCAGGGGTGATAACTCCACCATCTCTACAGGCAGTCCATTCCAAAGCAAATCATTCTTTCTGTGAAGAACTTCTTCCTAATGTTCATCCTAAACCTGTCCTGGCACAGTTTGAGGCTGCACCCTCTTGGGTGTGTATATATTTGTATATATCTGCTTGTAAGTTGTGCTAAGTTGTAAATATAGCTTTGTTCTTTACTTTGCAGCCATCTGAGCCTAGTCTGGGTGAAGGGATGGGGCGAGTACCTCCCAAACCATCACACAAATATAATACCAATATATAGCAACTTTTTAGCCATCTGGAAACATGCCTGTAGGGCTCACTTACAGCACATGAATGTAGTGTTTCCATGCCAATGGGTCATTTGCCACTTCTGAGCTGACCACAGTGGCTGCCCTTTAGGAAATCTATGTTTGACAGTTTCTTAGCAGCTTTGAAGATGCTGAAACCACTACAGACATCACAGCAGGTAAACAAGAATTACTGGCTTTTAAAATGGCCTAAAAAGGTCTGAAAGAATCAAGGCTTTCCCAGCAAGCCAAAAAAAATCCCCCAAAAAACACTGCCATTAAGCTAACAGAGCTAATGAATGTTTGATTCATGTAATTACAGAACCACAGAATCACTATGGTTAGAAAAGACCTTCAAGGTTATCAAGTCCAACCATTATCTTACTCTTCCAGGGCCGCTACTACACCATACTCTTGACTGCCAAATCTCATAGTTTTCTATCAGCATATTTACAAATACCCGGGGAGGCAGTTAAAACCAGCAAACATTCTGCTCTGTACTAAAGGTGTCCAAATCTGTTTTGAAGAGTTTGGCTCCCCTCTTTACAAGCCAATATTGAATACATTTTCCCAGCTCCTCTACCGGATGCTCTTTAAACATAGATTGTTCCAGGGATTTATGATTACAGTTGTCTAATTTGTTAGCCATTGCTTACAGGTTTTACAGAGAAACAATCTAAATGTGCTCTAACTACAAGGATACAGTTTGATGCCTCACATCGAATTATATAATCGGAAGAGGCTTGTTTCTAAGGAGATACTCAATATGTTTAGTGCCATGACACACAGAAACAACTGACGAACTTTTTGTTGTTATTTTTGTTTACTTGACCTACTTAATCATAGAATCAATCAGGTTGGAAGAAACCTCCAAGATCATCCAGTCCAACCTAGCATCCAGCCCTAGCCAATCAACTAGCCCATGGCACTAAGTGCCTCATCCAGGCTTTTCTTGAACACCTCCAGGGACAGCGACTCCACCACCTCCCTGGGCAGCCCATTCCAATGCCAATCACTCTCTCTGGCAACAACTTCCTCCTAACATCCAGCCTAGACCTCCCCTACCACAACATGAGACTGTGTCCCCCTGTTCTGTTGCTGGTTGCTTGGGAGAAGAGACCAACCTCCACAACCCCCACCTGACTACAACCTCATTTCAGGTAGTTGTAGACAGCAACGAGGTCACTCCTGAGCCTCCCCTGCTCCAGGCTAAACAACCCCAGCTCCCTCAGCTTATCCTCACAGGGCTGTGCTCCAGGCCCTTCACCAGCCTCGTTGCCCTTCCCTGGACATGTTCCAGCACCTCAACATCTTTCTTGAACTGAAGAAACCAGAACTGGACACAGCACTCAAGGTGTGGCCTGAGCAGTGTTGAGTACAGGGAAAGAATAACCTCCCTTGTCCTACTGGCCACTCTCTTCCTGATCCAGGCCAGGATGCCATTGGCTCTCCTGGCCACCTGGGCACACTGCTGGCTCGTGTTCAGCTACTATCTACCAGCACTCCCAGGTCCCTTTCTGCCTGTCTGCTCTCCAGCCACTCTGTCCCCAGTCTTGTAGCACTGCTTGGGGTTGTTGTGGCCAAAGTGCAGAACCCTGCATTGGCCTCTGCCCACCCATCCAGCTGTCTAGGTCCCTCTTCAGGGCTCTCCTACCTTCCAACAGATCCACACCTGCTCCTAGCTTGGTGTTATGTGCAAACTTACCGATGCTGCACTCAATCCCCTCATCCAGATCATCAATAAAGATGTTGAACAGGACTGGGCCCAGCACTGATCCTTGGGGAACACCACTAGTGACAACTGGCAACTGGATGTGGCACCAATCACCACCACTCTCTGGGCCTGGCCTTCCAGCCAGTTCTTGACCCATATCACAGTGAATCATTTCCAAGCCACGAGCTGCCGGCTTAGCCAGGAGCTTGTTGTGGCACACGGTGTCAAAGGCTTTGCTGAAGTCTAGGTAGACTACATCCACAGCCTCCCCCACATCTACCAGGCAGGTAACCTGATCATAAAATAATTCAGAATTTACTTATATACATTAGTGAAAAAAAAAAAAGTCAGAAAAATAATCATAATCCTAGGACAAATCCACTAGATAAGTAGGGTAGCCACTTCAGTATACCTATCCCAGCACTGATTTTGCCTTAATGTTTCCCAACACCTTCTGCTACAGTAGTGTAACCAGGGTACATCTGAAGCACAGGCAATGCTCTTAATCTAGTTAACCTCATCTAGTAGTTCTACAGGAAATTAAACGTCGCAAAACATTGCAGGGTGTACTAGGAAACCGATCATAGCTCGCAAATGAAAACTTCTCAAAAGGTAAGAACCTGCTTTCCCAAGAAAGAAGCCTAGAATTTGGCTTGGTACATCAGCAAGAGCCTTCTGCTGCTGGGCAGCACAACTGCTGCCTGGGCAGCAGCACAGAAGAGCTCAGAGCTAACTCTTTCAGAGGAAACTTTCCCTATCTGATGTGCGAAATGAACCCCAAAACTCATGCAGAGTTATGAAGTAGGTATGTTTTGTTACAGTGCTGGGTGCAGGCAGGATTGCTCCATCAATCCTGCACACCCTATGCTGGCACAAGCCATAGCTTATGTTGCAAGAGCATGCATATTCATAATAAGAGGTAGGGTCACTGCAATTATTTCTTGGAGTTCATTAACATAGGTATTTTCCCATCCTCCACCCCGGTTCTGACCCACCCTGGTGGTCTTGAATGGTTATCTGAGATGAGCATCAGCACGGTCTTCCTCACAGGGTCTTTTCGTCTTTGATCAGCAGGCCCCTCTTTATTGCTGATGTTAGGATATCCCTGCTTCTCCTTTATCTCCTTCCTGCTTTCCTTCCTCACTGCACGCCTGGGCCTTTACAAGATTACAAATCACAGATCTCCAATTAGTAGCTGCAGACACTTGTGCAGTAGTCGCTGTTTAGGTTTGCATATCATCATCTGACTACCATAAACAAACAGTTCTACAAAGTTTGGCATTTTATGGTCTAACTACAGACACCCTCAACATGTGCACCTGGTCTGTAAGGCCCTTTACCAGCACTCCTTGACTTTTCTTGTATCACATCCTCCTGAAACAACTTCAGAAAAAGCACACATGCACTTGGCCGTTCACCTCTAAAGTCCAATGCTTTTCCTTCTCTTCTTGATAGAGATGCATTAGCCATTATATCCACACCAGCATCCTGTATTTCCCATCAAATTAGACAAACTAAGCACTAGACTGTGGAACCTGTCTGTGTTTCTAAAATGGTAAGAGCCAAGCAGCTTGCAAGAGAATTTGGCTTCATGAATTAGTGAGGTTTTGTCTTTCTTTGGCTCAAATTATTAGACTTACACCCAAAAGAGCCGGGGGAAATTATGCTGGAAAATCAGGAGTTTGGGGTTTGTTTTTCAAGGTTTTGAAAGCTTCTTGTTAATCATAGAATCAACCAGGTTGAAAGAGACCTCCAAGATCAATCAGTCCAACCTAGCACCCAGCCCTGTCCAGTCAAATAGGCTATGGCACTAAGTGCCTCATCCAGACTTTTCTTGAACACCCCCAGGGATGGTGACTCCACCATCTCCCTGGGCAGCCCATTCCAATGCCAATCGCTCTCCCTCTGAAGAATTTCCTCCTAACATCCAGCCTAGACCTTCCCTGCCACAACTTGAGACTCTGTCCTCTCGTTCTGTTGCTGCTTGCCTGGCAGAAGAGACCAGCCCTCACCTGTCTACAGCCTCCCTTCAAAGTTTTTCAACAAGCTAATAGTTTTTTACCTCAACATTTCTACAAAATATTCTAAGTTCCATCAAACAACTTTAAAAAAAAACCAAATCAACCAATCATAAAGAACACAACCACACAACACATGTAACCAGTCACTGATATTCTACTATTTCTTAAAGACAGAGCTGGGAAGCTATTTGAAGTCCTTCATAAAAGGAGGCATGTTCTTCCCTCATAACAAAAATGAAAACACAAGTCAAACTCACAGTATGAAATTAATTTCTACAACACTTTCACCTTGGGAAGCATGGCTGCCAGCAGCCTGCAGTGCCACTGTGGGCTGGTGGAACTAGTGGTGTAGAATGAGAAAACACTGTGTCCAGTTCTGGGCTCCTCAATTCACAAGAGATGTTGAAACACTTGGAACATGTCCAGAGAAGGGCGATGAAGCTGGAACACAGCCCTATGAGGAGAGGCTGAAGGAGTTGGCGCTGTTTAGCCTGGAGAAGAGGAGGCTCAGGGGTGACCTCATTGCTGTCTACAACTACCCGAAGGGATGTTATAGCCAGGTGGGGGTTGGTCTCTTCTGCCAGGCAACCAGCAACAGAACAAGGGGACACAGTCTAAGTTATGGTGGGAGAGGTCTAGGCTGGATGTTAGGAGGAAGTTCTTGCCAGAGAGAGTGACTGGCATTGGAATAGGCTGCCCAGGGAGGTGGTGAAGTTGCTGTCCCCGGAGGTGTTGAAGAAAAGCCTGGATGAGGCATTTAGTGTCATGGTCTAGTTGACTGGACAGGACTGTGTGATAGGTTGGACTGGATGATCTTGGAGGTCTCTTCCAACCTGGTTGATTCTATGAGTCTATGAAAATCAAGATGTGCAATCCCACACTTTAGTGAGCACAGGTATTTGCTAAAATCTAGCACAGGAAGAGCCCTAGAAGCCACTGGTGACAGAAGTCAATGCACTGCTGCACATGGGCCCTATTGGGGATTGCTGCATCTGCCAGATGCTCCTTGAATATCAGTTGCTAGTACTTAAGTACTGCCACAGCCCCTGTAATGCTACAGCATCACTCCCATGCATTTTTCTGCCTTTTGACAGCAAATATTCTTTCCTTTAATATATCAAAGAAGGATATAAAAAGCAAGTAGAGGAAGACCACTACACCTGTTAACACCTGATGCAACAGACAACTTGACAACAGCACATAAATATATGTACAGACATACATGTATTTGCTTTATATAACTACTCTATCTCTGCTTGCAAGAACTACCTTCACCTTCAAAAAGGTTTTAGTAATTTTTCAGCTGGGAAACAAAGTGCCCTGCACATGCAGCATATTGTTGTAGCACAGCAGCATTCAGTATTGAGTGGCTTTCATACTTTGGATGCAATGTAAATGCACGATGTAAAGCTTCACTTTACTCAACAGTCTATGAAAGGTAACTGTGATTAAAAAAAAAAGAGAGATAGCAGCTATGTTTCAGCTTGCAGGGTAACCAGTTAGTGCGCTGCTAATGCATATCACTTTAAGTTAATAAACCAAATTATTCTCATCACTCAACATCACTACTATGAAATGCTTTGTCCTACAATTAAAGAACATGACAGATCCATACCATTCAATTACTGTAAAACTGCTTCTCATTTGCAGCTACATTTCTCACATTTATGTTGGCTTGCCCCCTCCCCCCCTTTTCTTTTTCCCTTTAGACTGAACATACTCATCCAAAAGTCTCATTATAGAATGACAGAATCAACCAGGTTGGATGAGACCTCCAAGATCATCCAGTCCAACCTAGCACCCAGCCCTGTCCAGTCAAATAGGCCATGGTGCCTCATCCAGTCTTTTCTTGAACACCTTCAGGGACAGCAACTTCACCTCCCTGGGCAGCCCATTCTCATGGCAAATCAAAGTAGTCTTCAAGTCTGAAGCATCCTAGACTGAGCTTTGGCTTTCTGAGCTTACATCCCCTATAGTTCTCCTGAAAAATACCGTCTCTGTGTCTATGTTCATTCACCCTCAAGCCACTTGTCTAGTGTTTGGTAACTTCATCTAAAGCCAAGGCCGACTGAAGGCAACACTGTCTCTTTCAAGTCACTCTCTCTGTGAAGAGCTTCCTCCTAACATCCAGCCTATAAACCAGCTCCCTTTTCCTAAGATTTTGCTCCAATCACAAAAACCATGACCAGTAGCATCTGTTTGTCTTGAGCTACCTTTGCATACCTGCTATCTCCCTTTACAAGCTGCAGCCCACACCCTGCTGATTGTGGTCCCTGTTCCAGCCCTGTTCACACATAGTGCTAAATTGTCCTGATTCACTGAGTCATTAAACATATTTAATTCTGCCTCTCAAGTGGAAAGGTTAGGGAAGAGTCTGTCTCAAGCTGTAAGTTAGATGACAACAGGACTCACGACAGCCACTGTTATGGGAATATCCTAGCGTGGTCTCTAGGAGCAGTGTTCCAGTTGCTTGTCCTGTTATGACTGTTATAATGAAAACAGGACACTACCGAGCCCAGCAGCCTACAAACAAAAGCAGCTGTGTTTTCCAAACATGCAAGCAATGGCTTTATTTTTATTTTAATGTACAAATGTGTAAAGTAACACATTTCAGTTTCTCCTGAAACTCTGTAGGACTGAAAAGCAGAAGTGGGGAGGAAGTGCAGGCTTTTTCCAGAATAGCAATGACAACTGCGCAAATGTAGAGAAAGGTCACAAATAAGTATTTTTGCAGCCAGCTGCTTAATGCTTTCTTTCTAAAGAAATGTCTAAAAATAAAGAGTTTAGTCACTCTGTAACCTTCTAGATCCAAATGAAACCGAGGAAGATAGGAACAGAAGGGGAGATGCACTCTAGTCACCTCCACCTCTGAAACGCTGTGCATTCTCTCAGGTGCCGTCCACCAGCATCACCAAGGCTGGATATGGTGATACATCACTCTCACTCTTTTTGCACACATTAAAATCAGGACTTGTCAGGGCCAGTGGTAAAATCCAGGTTTTCAAAAGTCTAGCCCACTGTTAAAGGTCAGTGAAGATAAAAATATCCTCCCAACTTTTAAAAAGCTGTGACTTAGGGACTTTGTAAACCAAAAAAGGCATCTTTGCATGCAGCAGTCCCCTAAGAGCTGCCTCTCTCTGCCCACGCTTCATTAGTAGCTTGCTGAACCCATGCAAACTTTCAACACTCTCTAGTAGAGCTACTCAATGTAAATTCAGACTGTGTTAAGACAACCATTTCTCTGATTTTGAACTTGTTACTTGCTAGCTGCATTTCTGGTCCTTTACTTCTTGCACCAGGCAAAAATAAACAGTTGATCCCCGTGCATCTTTTCTGTGCCACTCCTGATCCTACTCTCCTATGCAATCTCTCAAAATATGGATCTTATACATCCATTTATTTCAACAAGTCTGAAACAACCAAAGCAAAGAGCCAGCCATAAATTATCTACATATGAAAAGACATGTGGCTTAAATGCAATTCAGTGTTGGACAGAGAAAAGAGCAGGAAGAAAGCACAGATAAAGAAAAGATTGACAAAGTGATTTTCAAATTGCAGTGACTCTGTTCTATACCCAGCAGGAACTGCAGCATTACTTATCTTTCACTTTGGTCACATTTTCAGCATGGCAAGGAAAGAACTGCAGCATTACTTATCTTTCACTTTGGTCACATTTTCAGCATGGCAAGGAAAGAAAAACAGTTACGAGCAATACCAGTCTCTACATTAAAGCCATAGCCACAGAACATCAGCCTTTAGGCACATACACACTCTTAATGCAGCTCTCCTTCACCCACCCATGCAGCTTCCAAGATGCAGAAAAAGGAAGCAGCAGTTACCTGCCACTTGGACATGACCCAAAAGGTCTTAAGTCACTCACAGCTACTTGCCTTTATTATTTAGCACTGCCTTCATTATTTTGGAGAAGCCTGGGGAGGGGGGGAAATGCCTTAGGGTGTTTTCGTATCAGTGGATGCTGCAGTGTGGTCTCAGCCAAAAAACGTTGAAATATCTCAAGTTTTTCTCACTGCTGCCTTCCATATTTCATCTACAGCAACCTGTCTTTCAGATGCTATGCAACAAGACAGCACACAGTTCACTTTCTTAGCAGACACCAGCTGGGATGAGCTCTTGGTGCTGCAGTTCCTGGCCATGCTTCTGCCTGACTCTACAGACTCAGTCTAGCACTGTTGTGCTGGTTGATGGCTTTTCTTTAGGTTTAAACTTCTGCAGAGTTGCCTCACACAAATGAAAATGTAGAAACCTCAGCATCTCTGCTTGGTGAGTGCTAGAACGTGAGCTCTTGGTAACAGACCTGCTTTGGCAGAAAGTTCTTCAAGATGAAGAAACTGTGAAGCCTTATCTACAGTGCTGGGGCCAGCTTTGGGGTCTTTGGTACAGCAGAGGTAAAATCCTTAGCAATCACTGTAATAAATAAGTTTGCCCACTAGAAAATTAATGGTAGTCCTCCAGGTTCCTCTGTGGCAGTTCTTAACTTGGACATTAAGTGATACCTCATTGTACTTATGCCCTCTTACATTTTATTTTCCTTATTCTGATCTACTTACTACCAGGAGGCAAAATAATGAACGATGTAGTTAAAAATCCCTGGTCACAAACCAGAACCATCCATTTCAGCAACATCACAGAATCACAGAATATCAGGGGCTGGAAGTGTTCCCAGGCAGTTTCACATCCAAGTGCTACCCGGACCCGACCCTGCTTAGCTTCTGAGATCAGATGAGAGTAGTAGGGCTGTAGACAGTATTAAAGGTGTCTGAAACGCTGAAAATTATATTGTTCATCTAGAACAGAAACTCATTAAGTTATGTCAGGTCAGCATGCATTCTTTGAAAGCAAAGATAGATGATTTAAGTTGAACAGAACATAAAAAAAAAAAGTTAAGCCCTCAAAATGTTCCAGTGCTTGTCAGGCTCAAAGATCCAACCCTACTGCCTTCTTCCTTGGGTTATGCAATGAGTACCAGGGCAAGGACAGGTGCAATGACTACCAGCAATGCCCAGACTTCTGGCCATCTGCAACAAATCAGCATTTGTATTGGACCGTAAGATGCAGTCTGCCTGCACAATTTACACTGTCTCATGAACACTGTCTCGTGCTACCTGGGAGAGGCACAAACTGCAGGTCTTGAAGGACTCACAGAATCAGCCAGGTTGGAAGAACTCTCTTAGAGTTCAATTTTCTGGGCCGCTCAATTCAGGAGAGATGTTGAGCTGCTGGAACGTGTCCAGAGAAGGGCAACAAGGCTGGTGAAGGGCCTGGAACACAAACACTACGAGGAGAGGCTGAGGGAGCTGGGGTTGTTTAGCCTAGAGAAGAGGAGGCTCAGGGGTGACCTCATTGCTGTCTACAACTACCTGAAGGGAGGCTTTAGCCAGGTGAGGTTGGTCTCTTCTGCCAGGCAACCAGCAACAGAACAAGGGGACACAGTCTCAAGTTGTGCCAGGGGAGGTCTAGGCTGGATGTTAGGAGGAAGTTCTTGCCAGAGAGAGTGATTGGCTTGGGAATGGGCTGCCCGGGGAGGTGGTGGAGTTGCCATCCCTGGCAGTGTTCAAGAAAAGCCTGGATGAGGCATTTAGTGCCATGGTCTAGATGACTGAATAGGGCTGGGTGCTAGGTTGCACTGGATGATCTTGGAGGTTTCTTCCAACCTGGTTGATTCTATTCTAGTCTATTGCTTTCCAGACACTTTGCACAAACTCATAACAAATCCGTGTTCCCAACTGGTACAAAGATCTAGACCTTCAGTTGGTTTCCAATTCAAACAGAGAACAGAACATACATGTAGATATTTAAATATTTCTGAAGGAGTATGTGGCCAAGCTACACAGTAACTTATTTTACCTATTTTATCCCCAATTTAAGATTAATTAAGATAAGGACTGTTCAAAATTTGCAGCTAAAGATTCCATCTGGATCCAACTAATCCAAGACAGGGCAGGTTTACCCAAGCCAGCCCCATTTACCTGAACACTACACCCTGAGCATCAGCAGCCAACCAAAGAGCTCAGGCTTCCTTACCCACACACTCATCTGACCTTGCCATCTTTGCTGAAGCCACAGAAGCAGCAGATAAGGACTCTGAGAAACTGAAGAGTCTCTATGTCCACCTCCCCGAAAAAACATCAAGTTTTCATCTGGATCAGTGAGCTGGTCCAATTCAATTCATCAGCAACACACTGGTACACAAGCAAACCTAAAGGGTGAATTCTTGAGAAGCTCAAGTCAAGTCATTACAGGACTGCATTTAGATTCTGCTTTGGAAATCTGACTTCAGTATTTCTTAAAAAGTATTCCCTTCTACAAAATGCATATTAGGCTACCTCTAATCCAAAAGAATTATGATGAATTGTTTTTCTGAAAGAAGTGCTTCAGAATAGATCTGCAAAAAAAACCTGTTTGAATGCTCACACCTGAAACTTCAAGAACAGCTCAGACAGGTCCCTTTTGAGACATAACTTCTACCTGCATTGTATGATCATTAAATACAATCCAGACTGACCAGAAGATTTGAAAAAGGAACTGGTTATCATCAGGTTCCAAAGTTTCCTGTATATTTTTCATCTTCATTTTTATATTCTATTTCAAATGATTTCTGATTTTTCTTAATGCTTTCCTGTTTGATTGACGTATCAGCATGAAAGGCAGAGGCAACCTGGAATGCAGTTGTGGCTCTGCATTCACAAGCACAAAGCACACAGCCCTCCAGAGGAGCTTACTGACCCTCTCTGTGCCTCACCGTCTACTGGGGAGATGTGGAAACTAGCATCTGCTGGAGCACAGGACATACTGCAGGGGTGGAAATGTGGAGCTTTTGTCTTCTCTTCTCCACACTGAGGCTGCCTTCCCAAAGCAAAACCTGAAATCACAGGCAAACAATGTGTCTTGCACACAAAATGCTCATAACACAGTTGACAGGCATCTCATTGTACTCCTAATGCATGATAAGCATCAGACAAAGCAGCACAAGAATAAATCCTATTAACAAATAATAGGATTTGCTAGTGGATCACCCAAACTCCACTTTGGAAATGACTCTCTGGTTTGCTGCAGCCAGAAATGGCAGAGGGAAAGGAGTCTGTGGCACCATGTGCCAGCCAGCTGCATGCCAGCCAAGTGGTTCACCACATGAAAACAATGTTGGTGCATTAGTATCGACAGCAACTGAAAATGCTGCAGCATGTGCTGAAAGAAAAGTAGTAATCCCCTGTCTTGGATATCTGTGAATCATTTACACCTTGAATCCATAAGCATGTATATGTTGCACATCAAAACACACAAGAAACTGTTGCAATCCTATTTTCTTTTAGCTCATTAGAAGATTTTCCTAAGCAACTTGCACATGTCAAATGATCCTACAAGTAACACTTGATTGAAACATAGAATCATAGAAACAACCAGGTTGGAAGAGACCTCCAAGATCATCCAGTCCAACCTAGCACCCTGCCCTAGCCAATCAACTAAACCATGGCACTAAGTGTCTCAACCAGGCTTTTCTTCAACACCTCCAGGGACAGCGACTCCACCACCTTCCTGGGCAGCCCATTCCAATGCCAATCACTCTCTCTGGAAAGAACTTCCTCCTAACATCCAGTCTAGACCTCCCCTGGCACAACTTGAGACTGTCCTCTTGTTCTGTTGCTGGTTGCCTGGCAGGAGAGACCAACCCTCACCTGGCTACAGCCTCCCTTCAGGTAGTTGTGGACAGCAATGAGGTCACCCCTGAGCCTCCTCTTCTCCAGGCTAACCAACCCCAGCTCCTTCAGCCTCTCCTCACAGGGCTGTGTTCCAGGCCCCTCACCAGCTTTGTCAGCCTTCTCTGGACACGTTCCAGTATCTCAACATCTCTCTGGAATTGAGCAGCCCAGAACTGGACACAGCACTCAAGGTGTGGCCTGACCAGCGCTGAGTACAGGGGAAGAATAACCTTCCTTGTCCTACTGGCCACACTGTTCTTGATCCAGGCCAGGATGCCATTGGCTTTCCTGGGCACACATGATTCCCTCCTAGTACTGATAGGTAAATGGCCATCTCTACCAGTAAAGGATTTGAATGGGTGCACGTTTTTGCCATCAGGAACAGATGCCCACCTCCTGCAAGGCAATTCTGGCCCAGGAAGAGACAAATTCCACCTAGACATCAGCAAACTCCCAAACTGCCACACCCAGGCAAATACAAGCATTTACAGCCCACCATATGCACTCTGCCAACGTGCTGCTAAGACCCTCTACTTCCCTGTTGCATGCACTCCAAACCACTCAGCATCCACATCAGTCAAGCATGTGCACAGTGCTTGAACTGCAGCAAGGCTTTGCAAGTGCTGAGAGCACTTGATAATTGCAAACTTTACACAGGATGATAGATCAAACTCTGCCTTTCCTTCAGAACAAATTAGATATGGCATCTGTACCCAGGATACAAGAGGAAGTATCACAGCCCAGGACTGTACCTTACTTAGTATGGAATAGAGAATGTCAGGCCAGAAGATGCAATGTCTCAGAAGGACACTCAAGAGCAGCTCCTGCAACTAGGCAATTCCTTTCAGCGCCTAGGCATATACTCTCTTTCTTAACATGCATATCAGCAATTGTCCTCTAGAAAAATGTTGCTGACACAGCCTGGCTTGCAAAGAGTGCCTTCGTGTCAGCAACCAGGAACACAAAGAAAAGCAGAAGCCTTCAGAATACCCAGAACTATAGTATCATCGTTAATTTTGCTTCAGAATAGGAAATGGTGATGAATTAACTCCACTGCAAGATAAGATATTACCTACAGGAATCTCTTTTCTGCTTCAGAAAGAGGCACTTGCAAAACCAAAGAGGGAAGCAAAAAGAGGAGCTAAGGAATGCTGTTACACCAAGGTCACAGCAGCATGCAGAAATTGTCTTTTTCAGGCCTAATGCAGGTGAATGTTGTCGACTGATACATGCAGGCAGAATGAAAACAGTCTCAGGCCAGTGCATAAGCAGCAAGGATAGGTTTATACCACTTCCCAGTGCAGTTCCATCTATGTCTCAGAGTATCTTCAGAAACAGAAGTTGTTTCTTTCAGTGGTGTATAGTTTTCCTGTAGCACATGCAAGTGGCTGAAGAACAAAACCAATTAAAGAATGCAGAACAGGTAAACCCCTCAGCAGTCAACAACAGAGCCCTGGGCTTATGGTAATGAATGGGGCTACAAGGAAGCATCTCTGTGGTCAAACATCACAAGACAAATGTACACATACCTACTCAGCAACTGAGTATCTCCCTTCAGATGTCTGATGTAATGCTTATCCAGAGGAACAAGAGGGGCAAAACACTGGGTCATCAACCTGTCACAAATCTCCACACTGTTATAGTATTTAGAATATGCATGAGGTTCTTGTGACCCAAGTGCAGGACCCGACCTTTGGCCTTGTTAAACCTTACACAACTGACCTTGGCCCATCTATCCATCCTGTCAAGATCCCTCTGCAGACCCTTCCTACCCTTGAGCAGATTAACACTCCCACCCAATATGGTGTCATTTCAACCCTCCTGAGGGTGTGCTCCTGGGCCCAGCTATCCAGCTGTTTTTCTATGCAGCAAAGCATCCACCCATCCAATCCAGAAGTAGCCAGTTTCCTCAAGAGGATGCTGAGGAAGACAGTGTCAAGTGCCTTACTAAAGTCCAGGTAAACAGCCTTGCTCTCATCCATGAAGCTGATCACCTTGTCACAGAAGATCATGTTCATCACGCAGGACCTGCCCTTCATGAAGCCCTGCTGACTGGGTGTGATCACCAGGCTGTCCTGCACATGCTGCAAAACAGCACTCTAGATTATCTGCTCCATGGCCTTCCCCAACACCGAAGTCAGACTGACAGGTCTGTAGTTCCTAGGATCCTCCTTCTGGTCCTTCTTGCAAAGGCAGTACATCTGCTAGCTTACAGTCAGCTAGGACCTCCCCAGTTAGCCAGGACTGCTGGTAAACGATGGAAAGTAGCTTCTTGAGTATTTCTGCCAACTCCCTTAGTACTTGGGTGTATGCCCTTTGGCCCCATAGACTTGTGTATATCTAAATGGTGCAGCTGGTCACTAACCAACTCATCTTGGCTTATGGGCATTTCATCTTGCTCCCCATCAAAGCAGCAGCACAGCTCCTGCACAAAGTGAAGAGTGACTAGATTTCACACACTGTAATCATAGAGTCAACTGGGTTGGAAGAGACCTCCAAGATCATCTAGTCCAACCTAGCACCCAGCCCTATCCACTCAACTAGACCATGGCACTAAGTGCCTCATCCAGGCTTTTCTTCAACAGGGATGGCAACTCCACCATCTCCCTGGGCAGCCCATTCCAATGCCAATCACTCTCTCTGGCAACAACTTCCTCCTAGCATTCAGCCTAGACCTCCCCTGGCACAACTTGAGACTGTGTCCCCTTGTTCTGTTGCTGGTTGCCTGGCAGAAGAGACTGACCTCCACCTGACTACAACCTCATTTCAGGTAGTTGTAGACAGCAATGAGGTCACCCCTGAGCCTCCCCTGCTCCAGGCTAAACAACCCCAGCTCCCTCAGCCTCTCCTCACAGGGCTGTACTTCAGGCCCCTCACCAGATTCATTGCCCTTCTCTGGACATGTTCCAGTATCTCAACATTTCTCCTGAATTGAGGAGCCCAGAACTGGACAAAGCACTCAAGGTGTGGCCTGACCAGTATTGAGTACAGGGGAAGAAGAACCCTTCTTGTCCTACTGGCCACCCTCTTCCTGATACAGGTCAGAATGTCTTTGGCTTTCCTGGGCACACTGCTGGCTCATCTTCAGCTACTATCTACCAGTACCCCCAGGTCCCTTTCTTCCTGGCTGCTCTCCAGCCACTGTGTCCCCAGCCGGTAGTGCTGCTTGGGCTTTTTGTGGCCAAAGTGCAGAACCCTGTACTTGGCCTTGTTAAAACTCATCCCAATGGTCTCTGCCCACCCATCCAGCCTGTCAAGGTCCCTCTGCAGGGCTCTCCTACCGTCCAACACATCCACATTTGTTCCTAGCTTGGTTTCATCTGCAAACTTACTGATGCTGGACTCAATTCCCTTGTCCAGATCATCAATAAAGATACTGAACAGGACTGGGCCCAGCACTGATTCTTGGGGAACATCACTACCGCAGACAGGATGACAAACCAAGTGTGTAATGTCACACTGCTATCAAAAAGAGAAAGGAGAATGATGGAGAGGCAGGACAGAAAGCAGAAAGCCCCCCAGCAAGCCAGCAAGAATTGGTGCCTCCCCTTACTTCCTCACCATACATACACATTTCTGTGACATCTTCACGACACTACACAATGAGATAGATAGATATATATATAAAAATATATATATATATAAATATATATATATAAAACAAATAAACAAATATATATATATATATATATATATATATATATATGTTTTAACCTACCAAATGTGAACATTCAAACCAAATGCAGCTGTTCATGCAGGAAACAAAAATAAATTAAATAAAAGAGGCTCCTGTAAAGAAGCAGATTTATAACTGAGTCCATCTGCAGAGCCATGCAGATTGAACAAAAAATAGGTCAAATCTTTTGCTAGTCAGCCTTGCTGCCATGCCTCTCCAGCCTGCCTCCCATTTAGCTTTCAGTAGTTACTGAAGAAATCAATTCATGAGAATGCAATGGACCTGTCATGCAGGTCTCAAATTACTTCTGCTTGGAACATACCAGGGGGGTCATCTATGTGACTACAGATGGAAAGAGGAAGAATTAAATCATTACAGTCTTTTCAATTCACAAATCCTAATCCTAGATCGTATGTACTCAATGCCACTAGGGTCCATTAGCAGCCAGATAATGATGCATGCTGAAAAACAGGAGGTAGGAGGACAAGAGACAGAAAAAGCTAGGCTAGAAAGAGGCAAAACAGAGTGGAATTGCTATTCTTGCAGCAAGAACACTAGAGCATCTGCTGCTTTTAATGACATCTTGCCAGTGTATTTTCTACAGCTTTTTCAGTGAACAGTTTTGGAAACCTCATAAATAGCTCCATTTTGACCCTGTATTTCCAAAGTAACTGTAATACTAGTTTTTGTATCTCCTAGTCACTTATCCTTAATATTTCAGAAAACAAAGGGTTCTTATATTGCACTTCATATATTCACTGTCAGAGAGGAATTAAGGGTTTCTTTACTCTTCACCAAATGTAAAGAGCACGTCAGCTCAATTTCAGCTTACTCATTTTTCTTCATTCCTCTCCTTCTGTTGCACAGGCAGAAGGCACTGTGTCTCATCATTTATAAAAAGAAAAAGGAAAAAAAAAAGTGATACACAATTCTGAATCAGCTGAATACTAAAACAAATCCCTCTTGAACTTCATTTCCATCACACGCAATATGCTGCCTGACAAGTTACTGCAAGAAGGCCAAGAAATCAGCTTTCTGTCTTGCTGCTGTGATGGCCAACTTAACTGGTTTGACAGGCCACATACCACAGCCTTCATATGGCTGAATGCCACAGGATGTTACGCTGACAGCTGGAAGCTAGAGGAATGCTGGCATGCCCCATGGACTGGGTGGGAGAACCAGCTCCCAGATGCTTCATAGTATGTGCCTTCTCTAATACCGCTTGCATTGCTGCCTCCTCAGTGAGTAGGACTAGAATATCCTGCTTACAAGCAGATAAGGGACTTCAGTGGTGGGAAAGGAGTACTGGGGTTAGTGGGGAGGATGCTACTGTTGGTCTGGGCTGTCTCATTCATTTGCTTTGATGGAAAATAAAAGCCACTGTGAAAACTGACATTTGTAGACCTGGTTTGCAAAGCACACAACCAGCCTTAAGCCATTTTAGCTTCAGTTAATGGAAAGGATCATAATTTGTCTTTCCACACAGGTGCTCAGCAGAGTTTCTCTGCAGCCACTAAGGCCTTTTTCTCTCACCAAGCAAACCCAAGACCATTAGAGACCACCTAGAAAAGCCATTTAGAGCACAGTAGATAGCTGAGCAGCAAACTACACAGAATACAGCCTAAATTCAGAAACATGCAGGAGAGACACAGTCTTTGATGTTTCCTTACCTTTACCCTTCCTGCCTTTGGCTAAACTCCTTTGAAGCCAAAGCAATGCTTCACATAACTCATCAAAATCAGTCCCATCTGGCCATTGTTTCTGAGATGGATCTTATCTACTGTCACTGCCAAACTTTCAGTCTTAAATCATTTTTCACCTGCAACTTAGTGTGCTATAAAACAATTACTGTCTCAGTATCTTAGATGAACAGCTATGGAAATCCTTTATTTATCTTCTGAGGGTTCTTTAAATACTGCCTCAGAATGAGAAAGTCCAAAAGGTTTTTTCCTCCCCCATCCTGTTCAGTAGATAAATCATACAACAATTTCATCAGCTTCATTTGCATAAGCACTATTTCTTGCTCCACAGTTCAGTCAGAATTTTTTAGCCTACTATCTATCAGTACCCCCAGGTCTCTTTCTGCCTGGCTGCTCTCCAGGCACTCTGTCCCCAGCCTGTAGCGCTGCTTGGGGCTGTTGTGGCCAAAGAATAGAACCCTGCACTTAGCCTTGTTAAATCTTATTCTAAAAGAAAATTCAGACCCAAATTTCATCTACTTGCTCCATCTTCAAGATCTCTCATTTTCCCTACTTCTTTTGACATACTATGGTATGTCTCCTCATTTTAGAGATACCTATGATTCCTCTGCCCATGGAGCTCTCAGATTAGTAATCACAAGCTGGCCAATTTTCATGCTATTTGTAACTTCTACAGATAAAGCCACCTATCCTAATTAAAGTCTTACAGAAATCTGTGTTTCCTTTTGGTGTCCCCAGGCTGACTACCCTCAGCTCTCATGAATGGTAAGCACCCAATCTCTCACCAAGACTTGCCAGTACCTACATTTTTCAACCAAACCTGGAAGGCTATTATTGAGTTAGTTTGGAAAGCCTAGCAAGAGTTCTGTTTCTCCCAGATGGCAGATTTCTGGATGCCATCACCAGAAATAAGCAGATACCAGTCTGTAATCATTTTGGGTCACGTTAGCCAGCTGGCATCTCTTTTATTTCTTGTTTGTAATATGCGTTCCTTGAAGATGTCTCAAGAAGGTGGTGGTGGTGCCTGGACATGCTACACCCTTCCATGTGGGAGGGGGTTGCAATGATACTAACAGCATAGCTTTTTACTACCTACTTAAAAAAAAAGAAGAGGTCAAATTTTAATTTTCTTAAGGATTTTCAGATCTGGCCCATGTACAACTTGAGGCAGACAAATTACACATATGTCAACTCTCTTCCTATTCTAGGATGCAAGTATTCTCATAATCCTTTGAATTCACTGGTATATCCGAAGGGAACAGCTGCAAATAACTTGTTTCTGGTGAGAACAAATGAATGGGTATGCCTGGTTACACTGCATTCCTTGAAGGTACACAGAGATACATCATGGCCATGTTTCCCCCCCACACACACTATTGATAGTCTCACTCCTCTCTCCCACGTTCCAGAAACCACCTGTGTGCTCCTTTCAATTGTACTTCTTTTTCCCATCCCCACCTCTGCTCCTCAACCTCTCCATTAACAATTTTTACCTGTCAAGTAGAGGACTAATTTAGGAGCAATTAATTTCCTAAGCTAAGTTCCAAGTAAGCAGCAGAAGTGACAAAATACTGAAGAGCAGCAGATTGCCACACCACAAGCCATGTGGTGCTACACAGTCTCTCTGCAAAAATTATTACATTACTCACACACATGAGGGAGTTGACTGTTCCTCATCTGTCATTTAAGATGAAAATATTTATTGATGGCACAGAAGTATCTCAATTTTTGGTTTTATTACTCATTATTTTAACATCGTCCATCAAGAGGCTTTGGAACACCAAAACCACTCTGTTCTGCAGTAGGACCAGAGGAACCCACATTTTATAACTGTTTCATTAATATCCTAAAGAATACAGCCCTAAACTAAAACTATGAGCTGAAGTACATTACATTAGTATGGTACTGTCATAAATAAAGCCTGAGTAAACCAAGTCACCAAATGCCAGGTTGCAAGGGACCTCAAGGATTATCTTGTCCAATCCTTCTAAGTAATAGTGTAGCTTAAACGAGACACCCCAGCCCCCAGTGAAATTGAGTCTTAAAATTGACCAGTGTAGAAGAATCCACTACTTCTCTTGGGAGAATGTTCCCATTTCTAACTGTTCTCATTGTGAAAAACTTTCTTCTGGATTTCAGCCAGAATCTCCCCAGGAGTAAGTTGTACTCATTACCCCTTGTCTCTTCCATGTGACTCCTCATAAAAAGGGAATCTCCATCACCCTGATGCTCACCCTTTATGTACTGCCATATAGTAATAAGGCCTCCCCTAAGCCTTCTCTTCTCAAGGCTGAACAAACTCAGTTCTCTCAATCTTTCCTCATATGGCAGGTCCTCCAGTCCTCTGATAATTCTTGTGGCTCTTCTCTGGATGCTTTCCAACCTGTTCACATCTTGTTTCACTACAGCATGCAGTACTCCAGATATGGCCTGACAAGCACTGAGTAGAGCAATGACTTCTTTATCCCTGCTGGTAATGCAATGAGGATCCTGTTGGCCTTCTTTGCCACTGCAGCACAATGTTCATTCATGCTGAGCTTGTCATCCACCAAGACCCCCACGTCCCTTTGCAACAAGGCTACTCTCCTGGCAGGTGTATCCCGTCTGAGCTGCACT
>WAAF01003888.1:0-50485 GCA_013400475.1 Tricholaema leucomelas | reverse complement strand
TTAGTATGGTACTGTCATAAATAAAGCCTGAGTAAACCAAGTCACCAAATGCCAGGTTGCAAGGGACCTCAAGGATTATCTTGTCCAATCCTTCTAAGTAATAGTGTAGTTTAAATGAGACACCCCAGCCCCCAGTGAAATCGAGTCTTAAAATTGACCAGTGTAGAAGAATCCACTACTTCTCTTGGGAGAATGTTCCCATTTCTAACTGTTCTCATTGTGAAAAACTTTCTTCTGGATTCCAGCCAGAATCTCCCCAGGACTAAGTTGTACTCATTACCCCTTGTCTCTTCCATGTGACTCCTCATAAAAAGGGAATCTCCATCACCCTGATGCTCACCCTTTATGTACTGCCATATAGTAATAAGGCCTCCCCTAAGCCTTCTCTTCTCAAGGCTGAACAAACTCAGTTCTCTCAATCTTTCCTCATATGGCAGGTCCTCCAGTCCTCTGATAATTCTTGTGGCTCTTCTCTGGATGCTTTCCAACCTGTTCACATCTTGTTTCACTACAGCATGCAGTACTCCAGATATGGCCTGACAAGCACTGAGTAGAGCAATGACTTCTTTATCCCTGCTGGTAATGCAATGAGGATCCTGTTGGCCTTCTTTGCCACTGCAGCACAATGTTCATTCATGCTGAGCTTGTCATCCACCAAGACCCCCACGTCCCTTTGCAACAAGGCTACTCTCCTGGCAGGTGTATCCCGTCTGAGCTGCACTGGGTTATGCATTCCCAGGTGCAAGACCCTACATTTGTCCCTGATGAAATTCATAAGGATCTTGCTAGCCCACTCATTCAGCCTGTCCAGGTCTTCCTGGAGGGTGGTTCTCTCTTCTGGAGTGTCCATTTCCCCACTCATTTTGGTGTCTCAAGAGCAACTTCAGGGTGTTCTTGATCCCAACATGCAGATCATTTATGAAGATATTAAACAACATTAGGCCCAGTACTGATCCCTGGGGAACCTCACTTGTGACTGGCTATCACGTTGAGAGAGAACTATTTACTGCCACCCTCTAGGTATGGCCTGTCAGCTCCCTAGCCACTGCACAGACCACCTATCTAGGCCAAAATGGGTCCGTTTCTCTAGGAGGAGGTTGTGGGAGACCTTGTCAAAAGTCCAGGTAGACAATGTCAACTGTTCACTCTGCACTGACCAAGTGAGTTACTCTGTTATAGAAGGCTATTAGGTTTGTCAAACATGATTTGCCCATAGCGAATTCATGTTGGCATTTCCCAGCTGCATGCTTCAGATGACTTGTGACAGTCCTTCATTAAAAGTTACAGTTACAGGACAATACCTTTGGGAATACTTTCTATGCTCTGTCCTAAATGGCATTCATATGTTCAAAATGCATTCTAAAATTTACTCCTCTCTAACCAAATAAAGAGAACAGATCCATTTGCTATAGCCCTGCTGCACACAGCACCTCTCCTTCACCCACAGATCTTCATGTCTTCATGCCAAGTGTTATACTGTGCGGCCTTAGGAAAGCATCAGATCTTTCTTTACTGTTCATATGCACTAAGTCCCCTTTACAGATATCTCAAAACACCCATTTGGAACAGGTAAATATTATATAATCATCACCACTATCATTAATACATTTTCAATACCAGTTGAGAGGTAAGGAATAAGGAAAAAAAAGAAAACCAACCCTGTGTGTGACCCTTCTGAACCCACTCTTTATGCGTGGCAAAGCAAGAAGATACCATGAAAATTAAGATGATTTGACAGTTCACACTTTCCTACCATGAATGCTTCTTTATTTTCTTTTAAATAATGTTGGAACACTTCCAGGCAAGACAATATTTAAGAAGATGTTCAGAAGTAAGAAGAGCAAGCTTCCCTGTGGCCACTAGAATTTATAGCTGAAATTACTTTTTTTCAATGTTTGGGTTCTTCAAAGCAGATTTATGATGTGGATTCCTGTGATGGTTTGGGCGTTACCCACTCCTCCCCCGCCAAAGCGCAACTGTGTTATCTATGTTTGTGTTCTTGTTCTCATACATCTCAGCAAGCCTATGAGTGAAGTAGACATCACCACTGTTTCTTTTTCACAGCTTGTAATCTAATTCCTCTCACTAAAATATCCCAGTTAGGCTCAAACTAGCACAATTCCCACAAGTTCTGGATGTTTTGTAGTTAATTTCATCCTGTTTCAGGTCTCTTTGCATCAAAGCAGGAATGAGCTTGATCACTGGCATTTCTTTAGAACTGGATGCTTTATCCAGCTGATGGCAACTGCCGCTCACTGTGACTCTATACTTAGCCTTCTTTAAGAGATGGCAAGAAAATATCCCAGAAAATAAGTGCAAAGGTGAAAAATTTCCATCTTCCTTCTTCCCTCTATCCTCAGATATCCCAGTCACATTTTAAAATTATTCTAGAGCAGAAACAAGTGCACCTCTACAGCTGTAAACTGTCTAAAGGGAAGTGGTTTAAGAGTTCAATGACTCACCTTACAGTTAAGTTCTGAAAACTTTTTGCTATTCATGATAGTTCTCATTAAACACTGTGGAAACATTTTAGAAGCAAAAAGCAGTTACTATTCTTACATGCATATTATAAAAAAAAAAAAAAAAAGGGATCATAGGCCCTAAACTTGTACATTAACAGATCCCTTGAAAACATCATCAGAGAACCTGAGCACACTAATTTTCAGTCCTCTGCTTTACTGTAGCACTCGAATTTACCTCTCCTGAGGCCCTCTTCTTTCAATGTCAACGTGATCAGACCTGGATACTTCCACTCACTGTCCCACAAGCTGGATTTGTGTAGGGTCTGAAGGATGCAGAGCCTGTTCCTGCAATTAAGCTTTCTGACTGACAACTGCTCTTCTGCGGGCAAAGATGAGGGGAGACATTTGCCAAGTCCTCACCTGAACAGAGTTTGCTAAAAGAGAACTGTAAGTAAATACAGGCTGGATCCAGTGTGCTGCATTTTTCTATCCATTATGCAAGTGTACTCATTCAGACGCCCCTTTATGTCATTCAGTACAAATAAATACCTGCAGCAGTAGCAGGCAAGACAAAAAGAACACCCTGTTGTGAAGCAGAATGGAAGAATTGTTGAGATGGTCTTAGAGGTCATCATTACAGCCTACTTAGTATCCAGATGTACACACACACACCCCCAAGTCACACTCTCTAAATCACATGTGGAACAAACATTATGATCATTAAGTATGATGCTTTTTCTGCTTGTATATACTCAACAAAACTCTTAATAGATGCTTACATTGTACTCTGGCAGTAACTGTAGTTTACACAGCACACCTGGGTTCACATTAAGCTACTTGTCATGTGGGCTGATAGCAGTTGTAGCACAGTATCCTTCCAGGTCATCCTACACTTGTTGATAGGAGCTACAACCACTGCACAGATGTATGAGACGTTCTTCTCCACCACGAAGTAGCTTTAAGCAAGAGCAGAAGTGGATAAGACACATGAAAGCAACAACTAATAGCCTGTCCTTGACTTGCATACCTGATTCCTTCAGTCAGTACAAATGCTCTTGTTCAAAAGGACTGAAAGGAGAAGCAAGGCTGTTGTGATCTCTTTGATTGATCACCTTTGCAGGAGCTGAGGCCCACTCTGTCAAAAAAAGCATGTGTTTTTTCTACTTAACATCAAATGTTAACTGATCTTTTATGTATAAGATTTTCAGACAGAGCAGCACTCCATGGCTATACACATGCTGCTAGTCCTGAACAAAAATAGAGGAAGAATGTGGCACTTAGTCAAGAAAAGAGAAATGGAACTTTAAAAAAGTGATATATATCTATATATTATATGTATATCACCTTGATTGGTTGGTTCCTGCTTTTTAATTGTTAAAACAGTAATCAGATGGCTGCACATAACCATACATAGTGACATATGGTTTCTGTTACTCCACACAAGTTTTAAGTTAAAATAGAACCATAGAATAGTTTAGGTTGGAAGGGATCTCAAAGATCATCCAGTTCCAACCCCCCACCATAGGCAGGGACACCTCCCACTAGAACAAGTTGTTCAAGGCCTCATCCAACCTGGCCTTGAACACATCCACAACCTCCCTAAGCAATCTGTTCCAGTGTTTCACTACCCTCAATGTAAAGAGCTTCTACCTAACATCCAGTCTAAATCTCCCCTCTACCAGTTTAAACCCATTACTCCTCATCCTGTCATTACAAGACCTTGTCAATAGTCCCTCCCAGCATTCCTGTAGGTCCCCTTCAGATATTGGAAGGCCACTATAAGGTCTCTTGGAAGCCTTCTCTTCTCCAGGCTGAAAAGCCCCAACTCTCTCAGCCTGTCCTCATAGCAGAGCTGCTCCAGCCATCTGAGCATCTTCATGACTCTCCTCAGGACTTGCTCCAACAGTTCCATGTCCTTCTTGTGATGAGGACTCCAGAACTGCACACAGTACTCCAAGTGGGGTCTCATGAGAGCAGAGTAAAGGGGGAGAATCACTTCGCTTGCCCTGATGGCCACACTGCTCTTGATGCAGCCCAGCACACGGTTGCTGTGCTGTGCGTGCACACTGCTGGCTCCTGCTGAGCTCTTCATAAACCCAGCCCCCCAGGTCCTTTTCCTCAGGCCTGCTCTCAGCCATTCACCACCCAGCCTGTATCTGTGCTTGGGATTTCACCAACTCAGGTGCAGAAACTTACACTTGGCCTCATTGAATGTCATGAGGTTGGCCTGGGCCCACCTCTCCAGCCTGTCCAGGTCCCTCTGGATGGCATCCCTGCCCTCCAGCAAGTCGACTGTGCCACACAGCTTGGTGACATCTGCAAACTTGCTGATATAAGACCACGTCTTAGCGGAAGCTAATATCTAACTTATACTGGCAGAAGATGAGATTCAGAACCTTTGTGAGTAAACAAATCACATTCAATTGGTATGAATCACTCTGACTACTCTCAAACAAACCGTGATTTACAGCACCAACAGACGTTACCATATGCAAATAATCCAATCAGACTGACTGACAAAGCTCTCTTCGTGCAGTTTCACAAAATCAATGCACTCTAAGTTCAAATTAATATAAGAAAGCAAATGCTAACATCCTGAGACAGCTTGCCTGATGCATGGACTCCAGAATGTTTCATGGAAAACTGCAGGATGTCATTGTGCAGAAAGCATGAAAACCCCCAACCACCACAGCCTTATTTTTTCATATGTGACTTGGGATTTATGGGCCCATGTGCAGCAGGCAGGTCTACAGCTTCATAAGAGATTCACAGGAATACCAAGTGAAGTTAATATAAGTTAATATTCTTTCTTTTGAAAGAAAAGACCAGATGCAAGTAGTAACTTTGGATTCCAAAGATCACATTTATATATGAAGATGAACTGGAATCTCTAAATAGAACTATAAAAAGAAAAAAAGTTAAGATGCTTCCTCCCTGGAGGCGTTTAAAGCCAGGCTGGATGAGGCCTTGAGCAACCTGCTCTAGTGGGAGGTGTCCCTGCCTATGACAAGGGGTTGGAGCTGGATGATCCTTGAGGTCCCTTCCAACCTAAACCATTCTATGATTCTATGCTGTAAACCACCTTGGCTCTTCATTTCCACAAGCCTTCCCCAAGACAGAGGGCCACTGCCATAAACACACAACGCTAAAAATCAAATGACAATCCATAACAACAACCTTCTTGTTCTGGTCAGTCAGCCAGCCACAGCTATTCAAGGGAAGCAAAAGTCCTTCACAGATTGCACAGAAAGTACTGGCTATGGAGGACTGAAATCCCCCAGAAACAATCCAGAAGAACTGCTGTCTACAACTACCTAAAGGGAGGCTGTAGCCAGGTGGGGGTTGTCTCTTCTGCCAGGCAACCAGCAAAAGAATAAGGGGACACAGTCTCAAGTTGTGCCAAGGGAGGTCTAGGCTGGATGTTAGGAGGAAGTTGTTGCCAGAGACAGTGATTGGCATTGGAATAGGCTGCCCAGGGAGGTGGTGGAGTTGCCATCCTTGGAGGTGTTCTAGAAAAGCCTGGATGAGCCACTTAGTGCCATGGTCTGGTTGACTGGATAGGGCTGGGTGATAGGTTGGCCTGGATGATATTGGAGGTCTCTTCCAACCTGGTTGATTCTATGATTCTAAGGACTGTTTCCTTCTCCTTGCTCTGTGAATCACTTTATGGACCACATGGCTGGCAACACCTTTGCTTTGACAGATACGTTTTCTATATGTGGCTTCTTACTATGTTGTGCTGTAGTCTGAGAGCTAGGAGAGGATGGCAGATTATTCACCAGATAAAGTCATCTTCTTAGTCAATGCACTTGCTTTATTTCCAAATCATTTTCCAGGGAATATTTCCTAGTATGGATACTGGACTTTGTAGAAAGAAAACATGAAGGCAGTTATGATTTTTTCTAACACTGAGGGTTTTACAAATAAGATGACCAACATATTCTTTTTCTACCAAACTGATAAAAATCCTTAATGAGATTAGGATCAGCATGAAACCCATTCCCAAACCAGCCTTCCTGGACACCACTGCTTTCAGCAGACCTTCCTCTATGGCTGCTTTTACAGGTAAATGACATTTTAAAAACAAAGTGAGGAGTCTCTAATGCTCTTAACACTGTTCTTTGATGAAGGTGCAATGGAACATCAGCTCATCTAGAGCTCCCACACACTGAAAAAGGGTGAAATACTTTGTTTTCTGAAGGGAGGTTGTAGCCAGATGTGGGTCAGTCTCTTCTGCCAGGCAACCAGCAACAGAACAAGGGGACACAGTCTGAAGTTGTGGCAGTGGAGGTCTAGGCTGGATGTTAGGAGGAAGTTCTTCCCAGAGAGAGTGATTGGCATTGGAATGGGCTGCCCAGGGAGGTGGTGGAGTTGCCGTCCCTGGAGGTGTTCAAGAAAAGATTGGATGCGACACTTAGTGTCATGGTCTAGTTGACTGGCTAGGGCTGGGCTTGATTCTGTTTCAACTGCTCCTTCTTCCATCCATAAGAGATGGGTCATGATGAATAAACCTCAAGACAGGAAATTCAGATCTGCCTTTGCTCACCACTAGCAGCTCTACAGAAGATGGATAGACAGCTTTTGATCAAGGAAAGGGGAAAAGGGAAATCAACAAGAGGGCAACTAAAAGGAAGATGGGAGCAGAAACAGGACAAAAAAAAATATGGGGTACAAAGAAGAAAAGATGAAGATCAGAAGGATGCATAGCAACAGTACTGGAACAAACCTTAATTTTCATTTAAATGAGAAAATGCAAGTGAAATTTATTTTGGGATGGGGGTGCAGCTGTAACATGAGAAGCAAGAGAGTTAAAAGTGTCATATGCTTTGTCCCAAACCAGCACATTCTTTTAATACAGGCAGCTTCCATAGCAGACATGAAACAATCAGAATCCTCAATTCTACTGGTATATTCACACAGCTCTGGTGCTTCAAAGACATGATGGCTGTCATGTTTTGTGTTATAAACGAAAGCATGGCAATAAAATAAAACAAACTAACAGAACTGCCAAAAAAGCCCCACTCAGACCACCACTAAATCCACCCTTTAGAATAGACAAAAGCATTTAACTACATACATTTAAAAACAAATGTAAAAGTAAATGCTTTAAGATAACTTTGCAGATTTCTATTCCTACTTGAGTAAGAGAGTTGTTATTAATACTTAAAGCTTCAAGCCACTCTAGTGCTATGCCTCAGTTATTCCAATCAGAAAACAAGGTAAACCACAAGTAATTCTATGGTGATGGATACCAAATGCTACTTTCTCATCAAACCTTGAATGTGAAGAGTAAGTAAGATGAAGTAATGTTCTCTCATTTCTGCTAGAGCACTTTTCATCTTGACAACTGAAGGTAAACGCCAGGCTCAGGGTTTGAACTTCTACCATGACTCTAGCAATCTGTCAGCCAACTTTCAAGAAAAATCAACCTGTTCAGAAACATTTTTTTCATCAAATAAAAGATGAAACAACAAAAAACAACCCCACACAACAAAACTTCCTGAATCACTCTTAAATTAAGAGCTAAGAATGTAAGGATGTGATGGTTCGGGTGTTATTCGCCCCTCCACACTTAAGAAAATCACCCAGACTAGACTCAGTCGATCTGGGAATTGGAAGAATGAAGCTACAGCTTAGCACAATATACAAGCAAATATTCACAGCTTAGCAGAATATACAAGCAGATATTTACAATATATACAGTGAGAGACAGAAATAGACAAGTTAAAAAGTAATACAGAAGTACAACAGCCCTCCAAGAAATCAGAGTCCCCAGGAGGGGCTCCCAACCACACTTCCACCTTCCTCCCACCCCTCTACCTTACCCCAGACTTTGCCTTACATTCAAGATGAGTTTGGAGGGTTGGCCAGGGGGGTTAGGAAGCAGAAGGATTAGTCAGGCAGCAAGTTAGAAAGAGAAGTTCATGCAGCTCAGAGACAGAGGGCAAACTCTGTTATCCATGTTTGTATTCTTGTTCTTACGCATCTCAGCAAGCCTATGAGTGCAGTAGACATCACCACTGAGTCCTTTTCACAGCTTATAATCTAACTCTTCTCACCAAAATATCCCATCTAGGCTCAAACTAGCACAAAGCTTCTGGAGACTGGCAATGCTATAGGGATCTCATTTTTCTCTCTGCATCGTTGTCTTGTAACCAGACCCATTTATCTGTGCTGGCTGAAAGTCAGGACATCTGTTCCTCACAAAATTTTGACATTTCTTAATTTCTATTTCATTCCAAACTGGGAAAAAAAGACAACATGATTTTTTCCACATTTCCTATAAATGTCCTAAAAAATAAAAGTTCCAGGTTAGCATATAGAAGAATTCCTCTTATTAGAATATAAGGTATGTTTAGTCTGTCAAATGGTTCTATCATAACATCAAAGTGATATTTTAAAATATCTCACTTTCTAGACCACTCAGTAGTTTATAGCTGCTCTGGTTATTTTTTTATGTAATGTGTGTATAAGAAAAAAAAGGAAACTATTTACTGTATCACTGATATGACACCAGTGGGATGTAAATATGTATGTACAAGTGTGTGACAGAGTAATATATACAGATATAAATATATGTAGAAGCTTCATAAACAATGATTGCAGAACTAAAGACTGACTTCCCATAGGTTTTTTTCCAAGACTGATTTACTCTTATTATAAGGACCACAAAGGGAATACAAGCTTTTCCAGTAAAACATGTGGTGACCATTCATACAATCATAGAATCAGTCCGGGTTGGAAGGGACCACAAGGATCACCTAGTTCCAACCCCCCTGCCATGGACAGTGACACTCTACCCTAGAGCAGGCTGGCCAGAGCCTCATCCAGCCTGGCCTTAAGCACCTCCAGGCATGGGACCTCAACCACCTCCCTGGGCAACCCATTCCAGGCTCTCACCACTCTCATGCCGAACAACTTCCTCCTCATATCCAGTCTGAATCTCCCCACCTCCAGCTTTGCTCCATTTCCCCTAGTCCTGTTACCAAGTCCTTGTCTTATAAGCACCTCTTCCTGTGATTTTTTTTTCCAAAAGCAAAATTATCTTGATGATATTGCACCATGGATAAAAATTGACTTTAAGGGAACATAACTAAAACTATCCTCAAAAAAGCTTGTTCTAATCAAATTTAACACTGCAGGATACTCAAAGTATTGATTATAGAAGGGAACAGAATGTGCTTACATCATAGCAATTCAGACTGGTTTTGGGCACCTATAATGTAATCCCTGTCTTAGGTAAACAAGGTCTACAGTTATTTCTTGATTTACGTCCCACCTGCTGACATCTCACACTACAATACAATCAAAATATCTAATATACAGCAAATGGAAAAGCCAGATATCCATTCAACCAAGTGTTACATACTCTGCCCTAATTAAGTTACTCCTGCCAGCTTACAGTGAACCTCAATCTGATCCTTGCCTGTTCAGGTTTCCAATATAAACTTCATAGAGGTGTAGGATCCCAAGAGTCCCTTGAAGCCCTGCATTGTGAAAATATGCCATTTAGTGAGGTTTATGACTTCACAGAATCACTAAGGTTGGCAGAGACCTCTAGATGTCTCCAAATCCAGCCCCCTACTCATGACACTATCAACTAGAGCAGATTTTAACATTTAAACAGAATTTTCTGCATATCATAGAATCAAGCAGGTTGGAAGAGACCTCCAAGATCATCCAGGCCAACCTAGCACCCAGCCCTGGCCAATCAACTAGACCATGGCACTAAGTGCCACATCCAGGCTTTTCTAGAACACCTCCAGGGATGGTGACTCCACCACCTCCCTGGGCAGCCCATTCCAATGGCAAATTCTGTCCTTTCTCTGGACACCAATAAGAGCCTGGTTCTGCCGCCTTTACTCTATCAGTTATTTGTACATGATGCTAATATGCCCATGAGCTTTCTCTTCCCCAGACTGAACTGTCCAGCTCTTTGAGCCTCTCCTCAGAAACCAGATGCTCCAAATCCTTAATCTTCTAAGTAGCCCTTCACTATCCTCACTTCATGTCCTGTAGAGAGGAAACCACACAATCTGACTTATCATTCCAAAAGTGGCCACACCAGTGCCAAGCACAGAGAAATAATCTCATCCCTTGACCTACTGGCAACACTTTTCCCAATGCTGCTGGTGTATTTGTGGCTCATGTTCAACTTGCTGTCAAGCAGCACTCCCAGGACTCCACTTGCTATTCAATTTGTCATAATCACATCAATGCAATCACTGCAAAGTTAATTTAGTACAATGGGTGTCGCAATCTTGGGGAGTGTTTGGTGGTGTTCATATTTTCAGACTACTCTCTTATCATATCAGGTCTCTCCCTTCTCTCATACTAGGTGTGTGGGAAAAGTTGACAGATACATATCAGCCACTCAATTACCACCCAATTATTGCTTCAATAGATACAAAACACACTCCTACTTGTGGTCTAACCACTTGCTTTTATTTTTCTCAACAGCTTCTTTCCAATATGATGCTTGCAAGAGGAATAAATACACCCAACCGGACCAAATTACTTCATCCAGCAGCATGCTTTGGACAACTACAAGCAGCAAAGAATAGGAGGTTCAAGAAAATGTAATGAATGAGTGCAGAAAAGCTTGTCAACAGGCATATTCCTACTCATGACATGCTCATTACTTAAAACTTCATTTTTAGCAGAAGCAACTGCTCTCACCAGTTGCAAGAAGGATTCTAGTCTTGATGACTCACCAGGAAAGCTCAGGAAAGTCACAGACCTGACAGTAATTTGCTAAGAAGCTTGAACCCTCCAGCTCCCCAGCTGAGCAAGTATCTTCCTGAATAAGAACTGCATCAGAGAAACCCACTACCACCTGAGTTCACACCCCCAAATTTCTCAGCTCATTTTTATTTCACACACATTTACTTTCCTCTACTTTATCATGGTATAAAGCTCACAGGTTTAGGACAGTGTTTGTGCTGCCCACCTATGAAGTTTCAGTACTTGGCATACCAAAGGTAATTTCTGCACTTCTTAAGGAACAGATCTTGTCTGGATGCTCCCTTCATGACAGCACACCAGGACTTTGTCTCCAGTTAGGTGGACCACTGCATTTCAGCAACAGATATATCACACAGTCACAACACAAACAAGCAAGCAAAAGGGATATTATGTAACACAGACTATGTGCTGGTTTGAGGCTACTTGGAATATTTTACTGAGAGGAATTAAATCCTTAGCTGTGAGAAGTAAGAAAATAACCAACAGTACCCTGTATCACCCATTCTTCTGCTGAGAGACACAACTAGTCAAAATACAGATCAAGACACTCACTTCTCACACACTGCTCAGCTCTCAGCTCTGCTCCTTCTTTCTGGCAGTCTGGTCTCTGCCTTAACTCTAATCTGACCTAACCCTTTTTCCTCTAGCCTCCTTGTTGTCTTTTTGACATTTCACCTCAGATCTCCAGATTTATCACGTGAGATATATGTGGGTTGATCTGGTTATTTCTGAAGGGAGAGAAGGGGGGACGGGGGGAGGAGGAGGTTTGGGTCAGGAGCCCTCCTGGCACTCTGATTGTTCTTGGAGGAGGGCTGTGTTTCTGTGTTACTTTTAAACTTTCATATAACTGTATATATCTGCTTGTAAATTGTGCTACGCTGTAAATATAGCTTCATTTCTTAACTTCCAGCTTGGCTGAGTCTAGTCTGGGTGATTTCATAAGAGTGGGGGTGTGGGTTACACTCAAACCATCACAGTGTACCACTCCAGTCTTTTCCCACTACTGACTTTTATGATTAGCAACTGTTTTTGAGCAAGCAGAGCCTCTTTACTTTGCACTGTGCAGCACATTATTTTCAAAGAAAAATTTCCTTCCCACCACATCAAAGTGTCTCTCATTAGCCTGGGCAGTTATGCTCATTTGTACCATTTGTCCAGCTAGACTGGGTATTGGTGCAAAAGCAGCTTCCATAAAGTTGTGTGTAACTACAGAAAGCCAAACATGAAGCTGAGAGTGCTCCTACTCTCTTATCAGTAAAAATAAGCATCTCAGGGACACAATAATCAACAGTCTCAGTGACAGCTCCTCCAAAGTGAGAATGTCAGCACCACTTCTCCCAAGACTTTTCCTCCTCTTGCTTGCAGAACTGCAATCCATTAAGTTTATCTCAAAGGATGGCAATGAGTAGATGTGATGACACCACACATAAAAGACTCACTTTTTCCTCTGGATCATCCCATCACTATCAAAAACAGGGCAAGCAGCTTGTTACAAACTACAGACAAATATTCAAACAGCCTCAGAAATCTGACATTTCACACCAGAAAACACCCTGTAGACACTAACCTCTGTTTTTTGCACCAGTGTAGCTAGATTATTTTTTTTAAATATAGTACTACAGGTTATTATCCTCCTATTCTATGCAGGGGAAACCAGGACAGGGAATGCTTTAAGAAAGAAAGCATTTACTGCACTTGCACTGAGAAAAAATGCTAGTGATTTAGACATATTGCTTTAGCCACCCTAGTGTGACCTGTGAGTGCAAAAAAAGGCTTTTCATCCTTTCAACCCAAACTTTGAAATGCATCGTTTGTATTGAAGTTTAGGTTAATGAACTTGAAAGGTACCTCATTGTGCTAGTTTGAGCCTAGCTAGAATGTTTTGGTGAGAAGAATTAGATTACAGGTTATGAAAAGGAAACAGTGGTGATGTCTACTTCAGTCCTAGCCTTGCTGAGATGTATAAGAACAAGAACACAAACACAGATAAGGGAGTTGCTGCCTGGGCTTTTAGGCTGAACTCTCTCTCTCTCTCTCTAACCCAACCTGCCGTCTGTGTGACTAATCCATCTGCTTCCTAACCTCCCCTGGCCGACCCTCCAAACTACCTTAAACCTAAGGCAAGATCTGGGGTAAGGTAGAGGAGTGGGAGGAAGGGCAGCTGAGAGCTCCTCCTGAGGACTCAGGTTTCTGGGAGGGCTGTTGTGCTTGTGTATTACCTTTTAACTTGTATATTTCTGTTTATGGCTGTATATATTGTAACTATCTGCTTGTATATTGTGCTAAACTGTAAATAAAAAGCTTCATTCAATTTCCAGAGCCACTGAGTCTAATCTGGGTGATTTTCCAAAGTAGGGGAGAGAGGGGTGGGTAACACCCAAACCATCTCATTCATTAACACAAGGCAGCCTAGACATTGTTAGCAATCTGTCCCTGCCTCCCTCCCTGTGCAAAAGGTATTTTGGATTAATAGCAAATACACAAATACATATTTACCTTACATATCATAAAACATACAACATGGTTAATCAGATGCTTTGCTTTATGGCTCCCATACTTTCTCAGTAATTGGACAATTACCTCAAGAGTTAAACTTTTGTTAGATCAGTAACAGCTCTATGAGGCTTCACAATTGCTCAGCAGTATGAAAGTCTACCAACAGCAAACCTTTTGATTATGTGAGGTATTAACTATGTAAAAGAAAAAAAATCATTACAGTTTACTCTCTGCTTTTGATACAGAAGTCACAGCTTTGTTACAGGTCCAGTGGCATTATGAAACCACCTCTAAGATTGTAGCTGTCTCTACTAAATACTCCATCTCTTTCATTTCTGCCACAATTTGACTGCTGAAAAGGTATCATCCTTGCAAGAAATTGATGGATGCCAAATGGTGTAGGAGCTTACCCTCTGAAAGCAACATGGGCTAAAAAGATTTCCTCACAAAGAACACATGACCTCAGCCTGGTTGTCAGAAGTTTTCCTCACCTTAAATAAGACATTATGATTTCTCCTCTTTGAACTGATCAGATTGATAAGTTTTTCTGCTTTCACCTTGATCAGGATATGCCCAACCCTGCCGACCCCAAAAAGCTCTAAGTGCACAATGAGTGAAGTCACTGGTGTGGGAGAATGCTAAGCAATAAAAGTGTTAGACAAACACCTCCAAGGAACTGTTGATGCACACCATACACATCTAACTGTCCACAAGGTGCCTATGACAAGAGGCTGAGGGAGCTGGGGTTGTTTAGCCTGGAGAAGAAGAGGCTCAGGGGTGACCTCATTGCTGTCTACAACTACCTGAAGGGAGGCTATAGCCAGGTGGCAGTTAGTCTCTTCTGCCAAGCAACCAGCAAAAGAACAAGGGGACACAGTCTTAGGTTGTACTGGGGGAGGTCTAGGCTGGATGTTAGGAGGAAGTTGTTGCCAGAGAGAGTGATTGGCATTGGAATGGGCTGCCCAGGGAGGTGGTGGAGTCACCATCCCTGGAGGTGTTCAAGAAAAGACTGGATGAGGCTCTTAGTGCCATGGTCTAGTTGACTGACAGGGCTGGGTTGATAGGTTAGACTGGTTGATCTTGGAGGTCTCTTCCAACCTAGCTGATTCTATGAACTACAGTGTTAAGCATGCTACCAAATATATAAGCTTACATCACTTACAAAAAATACATATTTTACACTGTAATTTTAACTTCCTTGTTGAAACTCCAAGACCAACTTGAGAAGGCACAGAAACCTCAAAAGTTAATTAAATCTCAAAGTACTGCAGGCATAGGGTATTTAACCAAACCAACAACAAACACGCCAACCCAACCACATATACAGTCAATTAAACATTGCTCAGCTCAGGACAACCCCTTTCTCTCTACCCTCTTGACAAATAGGAAGCAGATTTCCCTGAATACTATCTACTAAATAGTTTGTATGCACTACCAAGACACCAGTCTGCATGTGATGGTTTGGGTGTTACCGCCCCACTTTGGACAAATCACCCAGACTAGACTCAGCAACTCTGGAAATTGAATGAAGCTTATTATTTACAGCTTAGCACAATATACAAGCAGATATTTACAGTATATACAGTTATAGACAGAAATATACAAGGTAAAAGGTAATATAGAAACACAACAGCTCTCCCAGAAACCTGTGTCCTCAGGGGGGGCTCACAACCACCCTTCCACCTTCCCCCCTACCCCTCTACCTTACCCCAGATCTTGCCTTATATTCAATGAAAGTTTGGAGGGTTGGCCATGGGAGGTTAGGAAGCAGATGGAGTAGTCACAGAGACAGCAGGTTAGGTTAGAGAGAGAAGTGCAGCCCACAAAGCCCAGGGAGCATGTCTGTTATCTATGTTTGTGTTCCTGTTCTTATACATCTCAGCAAGGCTAGGACTGAAGTAGACATCACCACTGTTTCCTTTTCATAGCCTGTAATCTAATTCTTCTCACCAAAACATTCTAGCTAGCTTCAAACTAGCACACTGCAGATGCATAGAAAGAGGCAAGCATAGCAGCAGCTCTTCCTTTTTTGACAACAAATTCTTAGCAAATGCATACCAGCAACAGAGGCAGAAATAGGAGCAATGAAAAGAGCCACAGTCAATTTGAATCCAACTGTGTCATTACAGAAATCCTGGGAAGAATTGAATGGGAGTTTCTAACAGTAACAGAAACTTGCACTCAAAACCCCAATAATAGGCTCCCAGTAATCATTATTGACCTGTCACTGAAACCTTTCCCTCAGAGAAGCTGTGGTTTGGCTGTCATGCTTCTCTCACTTGGATATTTTAGAATTCTGCTTTAATGGCATTCCCTACTGAAGCTCAACATCTATTCCCTATTTAACCCCCAATTTTAAGGTTGGCACAAATATGCATTCCCAGGTAAACCCAGACATTTTGCTGTGAAGTATACACTTGTGTCAGTGGCTGAAGCTCAGACATCACAAACAAAACACAGTTACATAAAAGAAAATACACAGGACAGAAATTCAGTAACTAAAAGAAACACAAAAATGGATAGTAAAATAAGGAAGATACACATTTATTTTAAGGTTATTTACTGCTGAAGCTCTATTGTTACTATCTTTAAAAGAAATCTGCTTACAGTTTAAAAGAAATAGCTTTTTCAGCTATTTTCTTTACATCACCTGTGTATTTGCACAGGAAATTACCATTTGCAAAGTCCTTTTCCACTTCAACTGAATTAAGCATTTATTAAAGAGTAATTAAGAAAAAAAAATACCTTACAGGTCATCTTATGAAAATAGAAATTACAAAAAAAATTATTTAGGAAAAAAAAACCTAAGAAAGTCAACTGACAGTAAACATACAAGTTATACACAAGTGAAAAATATCACAGCCTACAAACAGGTTTTGAAGAAAAATAATGATCAATGCTCTACTTATTCTCCCCAGATGAGGTTTTAAGCTGCTGGAGATACAAGTTCATACAGTCTCTTCCAAATTCTGTATCCTGTCTACCCTCCTTAGTGTTGTAAGATAGAACCAATATGAGATGTCTTAGGGATCATGAAAATCAAATTTGTGTGTATACACCATACACCAGAAACACTTGCAAGGCTTTAATGTATTGTCACCTGAATGACTTTTTACACTTAGCAGTATATATATATATACATGCACACAGACACACAAACACACACACATAGTCATTGTATTATGCAACCTCAATCCACAAGGAATTTTACTGTGTCATACTATATTAGAGTCAGCTGAGACTCCCTTTGAGGGTGAATTACCATTATAAAGGCAAAATGTCAGAATTTCCATATACTCAGTGTCTAGAGTACCTTGATCTGACTGATAGTAAATGATGAGGGTGGCTCAGTTTATACATAGGAACAGCCCCCCCAGCTGTGTTAATTTAATTGACCTACCCCTGACCATATGAGCCCTTACACCAATTGAGCAGTATCAGCTTTACTTTTGAGAACCAGCCCCCAAATCATGGATAGAGGACAATAAAGGCATTATAAGACTAATTTGCTTATAAGCCTAGTTTGAAGTGATCTCATTAGATGTGAGCCAAATCTGCTGCTTACAAAGTGAGGGAAATAAAGTATACTGCAACTACAATGTAGGTGAGATACAAGAAATCCAAGCAGACGCAGTAAAGAAATAAGCAATATTAAACTACTTGACACAAAAAAGTCAGCAGTCTCGTTAGTTCTTTTGGAGAATTCAGACAACTTGTCCCTTGAGAGATGTCTCTAAAGCTGAGGTGTGTTACCTTCTTGTTTGTGCTAGTTTGAGCCTAGCTAGAATGTTTTGGTGAGAAGGACTAGATGATAGGCTGTGAAATGAAAAATGGTGATGTCTACTTCACTCACCGTCTTGCTGAGATGTGTAGAAAGGAAAAGCAAAACATTAGATAAAAGTTTCATGTCCAATAAGCACACCTACTACTTAATGAACATCATATAACCACACATTCCTCATAAAGGGCTTGCTTGGAAAGATAGGAAAAGATGCTGCTTCTAAGCGGTGAGCTCTAACACAATGGAAGAAGAGCTATGCAATCACATAAAAGAAGGAAGAAAAGTTTTATTTGCTCAGAATAAAAGGGATTTCTTTTTCAAGCCAATCAAAAAACTACACTACTTTGCTGTCAGTAAGTCCAGCTGCAATTCAGCTTTAGCCCATCTTGCCTGTACTATAACTGGAAAGGATCTGGAGAGACAGAGACTGGTATTATTGAGCACTTATCTGCTTGTAGCTGAAGGCATTGCATAGTACAAGAAGGGATACTTAATTGCTTACATGCCTTCAAAAAAATAGTATGACACACAAAATGGATGGACACATGAAGAAATATGTACCCTCATTACCCCTGCATTGCTGAACTCTTGCCACATTCCAAAGTACTAACATCACCTTTATGGTCAGCTGCTACAGCTTTCTACAATGTACTTTGTGTTTAAAGACATGAACGAGAAGGAAGGGAAAGGAGAAAAGGTTAAGGTATTTCAGCAACTTATCCGTAACTATGATGGCCTCAGCAAACAGATCCATCAAACGGTTATGAAATTATACCTCAGACCAAAGCTTATTTCAAAGATTATTTTCATCACCATAAGATCCAATTTCTGAAGCAACTCAGCATACATTAATGTTTTCACCTACTTCATCCTTTCATGTGCTGGTCAAAGATGGCTGCATAAGGAAATAACTGAAAGTACTTGAAAAGGAAAAAAAAAGAAGAAGGAAGAAAATAAAAATAGTTTCAGAAGTGTTTAGATTCTTTTCTTGACTTGTTCAGTCAATTCACCAAAGCAGTAGCATAAAAAAAAACCAGTAAAACCCTCTGTTAATAGGTGAACATGAATAGAATGAAAATTCTAAGTTCTATAAGTTCAGCTGCACCCACAAATACATACATATATAAAATATATGTATTATATATGTGTTATATACATAGATATGTATTATATACACATATAAAATAATCACATATAAATGAAGTCAACTGTTAACCCCTTGGCATGACAAGTTTTCTCCTCCAGACATATCAAGAACTTCATAAAAAAAAATCCACATGAAGTCCAAACCATAGCTTCCTCTGAACCACAAATCTTATTACTGTGGAGATCCATGAAGGCAGTCATGCTTCATTGCAAGGGAAGTAAAGCTATATGGCTCCAGCAGCCCACAGCTGTGAAAGAGCCTGAAAATAATGGATATAAGACTCATAGTCACATTCTTAACACCTTGTGACTGCTTACCTACCACTAAAAAGTATCTTAACAAAAACCAAAAAATAGAGAATACACTGGTGTTACAAATACTGCAGTAAAACTATGGGTTTAAAGTAGACCTGAGTTGTTTTTTCAACTACATTACATCATCTACTTTTATATTCTACAGTTGCTACCACTGCAAAAACTCTTACACATCTGCAAAAGCTTGTTCCAGGATGCAGTATAGAACATTAGTAATCTACAACTTGACTTCTGAATGAAAAAAAAAAGTTGCTGTTCTAACATACAGTAGTTTATCAGATATTCTACTCTTTTCCCTTCCAGATCATCTATAGATTCATCAACTGAAGTGATTGCAAGTCTTTAATTAATGACATGCAAGAGGCATTTCTGCAGCTTCCAACAAACAAAGCAGAGAGGTCTGACATAGTAAGTTACTGCTGAGCAAAAATAAGGCTTGATCTTTCCCACTATTCAAGTCCAAGACTATCCCTCTGCTTTGATTAGTGGAATGAGGTTCAGTCACTTTTACTCAGCCTGCTTTAATAAAATACTCAGCATGAAACATCACCATTGTAGTACATTGTGTGGATTAATCTCACACAAAATGTCTTGATTCTACTCTCTTAGTGGAGTTCTGCAATTGATTAGCAATTAAAAAAGAAAAAAATACATACTTAAGTATTTGGTAATGAAAGATCTTTGGTGGCTGCTTACTATTAACCTAGGAGAATGCATTCCCAGATCCAAATTTCAAAATCTGCCTAACAAATACAACAGAATTATGAAAATTACTTTGCCATCTGTATAACATTTAATAATATAATGTACAAAAATAATTTAACTGAAGAAAAATAATCAGAAGGATTGGATATGGACAACTAAATAACCTGAGTAGCTTTCATAAAGCTAACCACAGCTGCATCAGAACTAGAAGAAATAAGATTGTAAGTTCAGGCTGAAATTGTCCCCCTGACTAACTGTTCCTTCATCTAACGACATCCCTGCTGTGATACACATTGCAGTTCAGACGGCAAGAGATGCAACATCACACACTCACTTTCAGAGCTCAAAAGTACACACTGTACAGACTACAGAGGAAAAAAAATCCAGTAATGATTTGTCATTATCCAAATAACACTTTGCACTCAAACTGTAACTGTATTGCAGTATTTAACTCAGGATAAGTGTTTAACTTTTGATAACCTTAGATTTTGAGGCAAACACAGGTTTTTCAGTCAATCTGTAAAGCTACATAGCCCATGACAGCTTATTTTCAAAACAAACGTGGTTCTCTCAACTGAGTCACAAGAACAGCCAAGTTTTTCACAAACCAACATCCCAGGTGCCACATTCTAAGCAGGGCAAGGGAATGCTTAGGAGAAGAGGTGTGCTACCTGGTAACCAGCTATTTCATGATTTTAAAAACATCTTTATAGCCTTCCTCTGGCATGTGGTATCTACCAGACTTCCTTTATCGTCCTTAACTACTCTAACAGTATTGCCTAGGGAGACAGCACTGAAAACACGTAGGTGTTGGCAGAAGGATCATCCTTTTGTTCTCTGCAGATGGAGGGTACACCACCTTCGTCAGGCAGTGCAGAAGCCTGTACAAGCAAACAACCCAGTTCAGCTGCCTCCCGATGACAGGTGGACTGCGTTAAATGCCCACACGGAAAGGTTCACAGAAGACAGGCAGTCACTGCAGGCCAATCAGTAGCTCGATGCCCTGTATTTCAATATACGTATGTGTATTCATGGTTGTGAAATGTGTGGCTTCTCAAAGAATGGCAAGTTTGGCTAGCAGCATACATTTCCAGATCTGCTCTACAGATTGGTTCGGTCAGGGACAGCTTGGGGACAGTCCAACAGACGTCGCAGACCGTTCGTACTGCTACCACACAAACCGTCTAAGCAGACCTCTGCTCAGCCACACCACAGCGCCCTGCCTTCAGGCTGCCTGACGCTCACCAGGCTCCCATGCCCACCTGATGCCCAGGTTTAACAGCCACCACCCGCCTTCAGGGCAACTTGGGTCAAGCCCAGCCCCACGGCCGCGGAGAGGACCGGCAGCGCTCACTTCGCCCCAGCTTCCTCTCCCGACCCTGCAAGGCCACAGGCAAGCTCTCCTATCAGGACAGCTTCCCAGCCGGCCCGTCCCCACGCCTCTTCTTGCGGGGAGTCCTGGAACGGGGCGAGCAGGACCCCTTCGCAGCCCGTGGGTAGCGGTCCGCAGCCGCTCAGCCTCCGGCTCGAAGACGTGCCAGAGGGCTCTTCTCCCGCCACCGGCACCAGTGCCAGGCCAGGGCGCCGCAGCCACCGCAGGTGGAGAGTGCTGCGCCCATTCCCGGGGAGACCTCGCCTCCTAGCGCCCGCGCTGCAAGCAGCGAGAGAGGAGAACCCGCTGACTCCCGTACCTCCTCACCTTCCTGCATCGGGCCCGCTACGTGACCGACGGAGGCGGGTAGGGGAAGCCTTAAGAGCCCAGCAAGGCCAGCTGCGAAACGGCAGCGGGAGGAGGACGCTGGGCAGTCAAGGTTCCTCCACTGCCCCTCGATGAGCGGACGCCACAAGCCGTGCGGCCCGCCTGGCCCCGCCAAGCTCAGGGAGGCGCGGGCTGTTCAGCGTTACCTTTCGAAGAGCAGCCGGATCATGAAGATGCAGAAGGCCAGGGGGAAGGCTAGGTAGAGGTCCTCCGCCTGCGGGAAAGACGCTTCCTCCGTGCTCTGCAGGTCCGCCCAGGTGACGTTGTGCGGCAGCCAGAACCGCTCGTTCCAGAACCATGCGAGGATCCCTGCCATCTTTGCTTTGTCTGCCGCGGCGCCCCCCGCTCCGCCCGCCGGCCTCTCTCGCTGCCGGAGGAGATGGAGGCGTGTGTCAACCCCGCAACAGCGGACGAGGCTGCCGATCGGAGCGGGGCTGTGCCGGCTCCCCACCCCGGCCGCCCGGCGGGGGCAGCAGCCGCCCCGCCTGTCACACGGCCGCGCCGGCCCCCATTGGCTCCCGCCCGCGCCCCGCCGCGCGGCTGCTCAGCTGCCCCGGGGCCCGCTGCACGCTTCTGGCGGTTTCGGGGCTGGATCTACCGGGCAGTCAGAACCAGCCTTGTCCCGCCCCTCTTCGTCCTCCAGAGAAACTCACCAAACCCTGAACCACAAATTATACGACCCAAGCTAGCGGGGACCCCGTTCCGCGGGTACTCACCGGGGCCGACGCTGCGGGCAGTCTCGGCTTCAGCGTCGACTGGGCGCCCAACCGGCCTGGCGGCGACGCGGCTAAGCGCCTTGTCACACCACTGGGCTGCCGCGGCCCTCTCTGCCACCGCTCAGACGGACTGATCCGCCGTGCGGTACTGCCGGGCTCCTGGAAAGGCCGTTGCCTGATTTAAATAGGCAGACTGCAGCAACAAGAAGCCCTCCTTTTCCGAACCCTGCTTGGCCACACGGACTGGTGTCGGCTGCCTCAGCCTGGGCCCTTACGCGAATAATCCCTGCCAGGGGCACGGCTCTCTGCCCTTTCCTGCCAGAGAATTTAAATGGGAGTGGGACTGTCCTTGGTGAAAGGATCCTCTAAAACATTTATGGCTTAAACCTATATGCATATATAGCAAACAGGCATAAATGAGGCATAGAAAAGCGTTTTAGAGCACGCCTCTTGTCAGCAACAAATCTGAGGCTAGGACTCTGGCTTTGCACTCCTAGCTAAAGAATATCTTTTTGTCTTTATGTAGGTTTTTTGCTTTGGTTTCCTATCTGCCCAGTCCCACCAGAGACAAGCTGCAAGAGTAGAACTTAACTGTCTCCACCAGACAAAGGTGATTTGGCAGCTTTAGAGTAGCTGCTGGACTGTACACGTGGTGGTCTAAGCACACATAAAATTACTTCAAGTAGTAGCTATGTCGTTCCTGTAACATCACTATTTTGTCTGTCCTGTCTCACTTGCGTTTTAGATGGCTTCAGTTTTCTCAAGTGCATCATCACACTGTACAGCTGGCTTGTGCATACTAAGAGGCACTGACTTACGGACATGCCATACTCCAGGATTTTGTCATCCTGCCTTCCAGGTTTTTTGCTAGCATGCCCTTTTCCTCCCACCGACTCTACTTGCCCTTTATGAAAAATTGCACAGCTCCTCATTTCTGTGTGGAAGAAAATTTAAACGCATAACCTCAATGCTGATTTTATACTGATTTAAACCATTTCGGTATAGGAAGAGAATTTCCATGTAGGACATTTTGGGGAATACTTAGGCAGGATGGTTGAGAAGCCATGCAGATGAACCTGTCACTGGATATTTATGCTTTATTGCAGAGCCAACATCCTAAGTTTGTATAAATACTTTTATTTAGTTCTTATGATTACTTCTTGGGGAGAGAGAGAAGAGCTGGCCGCTGGACCCTGCTCCGTGGACACCTAGTCCTTCAGATCGTCTGAAAAACAGTGTGAGCTCTAGCACCACTGCCAGATCTACCTGCCCCCATCTCTTCCTTCTCAATGGTTAGCGTGGTGCTCACTGCCTGTATTTGAGCTCTCCCCACTGATTCTAGCCTCACACATGATTATCTCAGAATCTTACTATGAGTCTCTGACATGAGCATTCTGTCAAATCCCAGGGCTTTCCTGTGGTTCAGTTTAGAGGGAAAACTGACCGTGGGAATTGCACACCTCTAGTGCAGCCACTTTCACTTACAAATAATTTTCTGTACGGAAGAAAACATTCCTTCATTCAAAACAGCAAAGCCTCTTTTAGTGCCAAAAATATAACTGGCTAGTAACTGCCATCTTCCTTCCAACCCCTCTGCCTTGTTCCTACAGATGGATTTCCCCTCCCTCCGTCCAGCTGACCTATCTCCCAGAGCTTCCAGAACTTTCCAGAAGCTCATCTTCCAGCACTTTCACCAACTCCTGCACACATACCTTAGCCCCTCTTCAGTTGCAATACACCCAAATCATCCAAATCACTCAATTTTCTAAATGGACTTGCATGCGCCAGTCTTAAGTGGATATATGAGTTCAGAATTACCTCAGAAGCATACACTTTGAAATCTGTTGATGCAGAGCTCTCCAGATACTATTTTAAAAGCTGACAACACACAGGTAACTGTTTGTTTCATTAATCAGTGTTTAAGGCAAGGTTAATTTTAATCAGAAAAACTGGTGTAATTGTTCTGCACCGGAAAGTGACCTGCATTTTTGCAGTGTATTTCAATATTCCAATCAGTTTAGAAGTATATTCAATATTTATGTCTGTTTTCAGTACAATGAGGTAGTTCTTTCCCAGCTAGTAGTGAGGCTTTCAGGTACTAGTGCTCACCATTGCTTATGTACAGATACAGGAAAGGAATAAAACTTGCAAAATAGACCTAGGAGCAGTAATAATCTGATAATGCATAAGAGGTTAATTCATGCTGAACAATTACTGTAATTGACTTTTGTGTCAGGCTAAAATGTTGTTAGGATGACAGATCCCTAAGCATGTCTGAAAATGAATGACAGTTCTGAAACATCTGAGAGGATGACCAATTAAAAGCTTTTAACTGAATTCAAATTGCAGCAGCAATTATGCAGATGTAGCTAAGACAGGACTATAGAATGAGGATGCTTGACTATTGTGCTTTGGAAGGAGATATTACAAGGATTTGTTTTTTTCTGTCCCTTCAAACTGTTATATTACAGAAGAGACCCCGACACATCTTTCAAAACTATGGTTTCATGTGTGGTCTCATATCCTGAAGCAACTAAATCCAAGACAGTGCTAGAACTGTATCAAGAAGCTAGGTTAGATCTCAGGTACAAAAGAAAACATTCCTTAGCTTTAGAAATAAAAGTATTGTTCTTTGTCTAATGAAGTTCCTTTTACAGACTTGTAACAAAAACACACAAAAAAAATAATTTACACATCAGAAGACTTCTTTTGCCCGGCAGCCTCCCTTAGCCATAGACTTCCAGGACCTATTTTACACATGAGATTGGGAGATGGCTAGTACTTCCTCACAGATCAGAATGTTGTGGCAGGCCTGATTGGCTAGAAATAGGCTTGTCTATGTCCTGGCTTGCCCAGGAATGCTTTTCTGCTCTCCCTTCTTCTGTTTTGGGGAGAAGCAACCATGGGAAAGGGGACAAAGAACCTGGAGCCAGTGAATCTAAGGTCTCTGGCTTGCCCACACTTGTTTTGCTTCTGTGGTAAACAAGGTACACGGGCTTGGCTTGTGCTTGCCTTGTGCAAGGCCTATGCTTTTCTCCGTTTGGGGTAAAGCAAGCCTATGGCTTTACCTAATATGGTCAGGCTTGGCTAACTGCCATTCTGATTGGCTATTCTGTGTCCAAAGGCCTGTTAGTCTCGGCTACATTGATAAAAGAGATATGCAGGTAAATGCAACATGCTCTGCCATTGTATTTGTGCCTGCTGTTGCCTGCTGCTATTGCCCTCTGTTTCTGGCAGTATACTGCCTTACTGCCTTATTGTTTGCCTGGAAGCTCCACTGCCTTGAGTTTACCAGGAACAGGCTCTCAATGCCTCCAGGCTATTCGCCTGCATAGATAGCATGACATCGTGCTGAGACTGCACATCACAAAACATCCTGCCTCCACCTGGAAGTCTCCTGCCAAGAGGGAAGTCCTGGAGATACACAGATCATCCAAAGGAGCCAGGATTGAAGGTCAGAGGTTGTCTGCCTCCTTCCCCCAGAAGTCTGGGAAGAATCAGAAGTCTCAGCAGCTGACAAGACAGTAACAGAATTCCCTGGAAGCATTTGTGTACAGTCTGAAGTTGTAGCTAGCCCCACGAGTCGTGAGATAATGTTTTGTGAGCAAATATTTAAAGCCTCTTTGTAATTCACTATTGCCTTCTGCCATAAGCAGGAAGGAGCTCCTTGAGTCCATCTAGTGGGCAAGTGGTACTGACCGCAAGCAGTATATATATTGACCACAGGAACCTTCTCTTCCAGTTCAATTAATGTTTATGTATTTTTGCAAGTTGTTTCCATGACCGTGTGAAGAACCTATTATTACTAAAATTAGTGGTCAGGGGTGGTGGTAGTTGGAAAACTATCATCGTGCATTAATTAATTATCCCCTCCATACCACAGAATGAGCCTTGTGACACTTTCCAAAAAGATTTGGTTTAATACATGAAAATACAGAACGTTTTCTGGAAAATTTACATTTGTTTTCCATCAATATTAAACTGTGTAAAAGTGGCAGTGGTTTATGCTGCCTTAGGCTTCCACTCAAATATAAACACACAGACACAAAACAAGGATTAGAACCAAAACTGAACAGTATTTTGATGTTACTCTAAGAGAAGAGTTACTGCAAGTAATGGGGCACATAAAGTATCAGTTGATCAGAACAATGTTCCAACAGCTACTGCAAAAAATGCATAGAATAAAATAGAATAGAATAGAATAGAATAGAATAGAATAGAATAGAATAGAATAGAATAAGCCTTGCTTGGAGCTTGGAGGTCTCTTCCAACCTGGTTGATTCTATGATTCTAAATCTATTTGGGGTCTTTAACTCTTTGTTCTTGTGTGAACATAAAGTAAATCCTGGGTTCGGCTCGGATACAGTCAGTTTTCCTCACAAGAAGATGGAGAGGAAGTCCAGGACAGCCAGTGGGGTATTCCATGCCATAAATGTCATGCCTGCAATATAAATGGAGGGCTGGCTTGGGCAGGAGCAAAGCCTTGGCTGCATAGAGTAACTGTGTTGCATCTCACGTTGCTCCTTTTATTTATCACTTTTTTACTACTGTTGTTCATTCATTATTTGTATTGCTCCGTTAAACTGTCCCCATCTCAACCCACGGGGTTTTGCATTCTGCTCACAAATCCTCCTTCCCATCCTATTGGGGTGAATCTGTGGGGGAGACAGCTGCATGAGTGGCCCTGTAGGGTTCAGCTGCAGCTGGGCCTGACACTACAACAACATGTCAACAGATCATAGAGTCAGTCAGGGTTGGAAGGGACCACAAGGATCAGCTAGTTCCAGCCCCGCTGCCATGGGCACAGACACCCTACCCTAGATCAGGCTGCCCACAGCCTCATCCAGCCTGGCCTTAAACACCTCCAGGCATGGGGCCTCGACCACCTCCCTGAGCAACCCATTCCTGGCTCTCACCACTCTCATGCTCAACAACTTCCTCTCCTCAAGTCCAGTCTGAATCTCCCCACCTCTATCTTTGCTCCATTCCCCCTAGTCCTGTCACTCCCTGACACCCTAAAAAGTCCCTCCCCAGCTTTTTTGTAGGCCCCCTTCAGATACTGGAAGGCCACAAGAAGGTCACCTTGGAGCCTTCTCTTCTCCAGACCGAACAGCTCCAACTCTTTCAGATAAGTAAAGACAACATTGTGACAGTGACTTTAAAGGAATTGTGAAGAAAAAGCTCAGATGCCCAGGTGAATGTTCTTCTGGGCAGTATACACTGGAAACTTACCATAGTATTTTGGAAGCTGTGTTAAGATGGCTGGTAGATAGGCAAGTTCAGTTCTGACAGTACTTTCTGGAGTTCTCAGAACTGTGTTTTATTAGACAGTACATAACTTCCAGACTGTCAAGATGAAGCACAGCTAGCAGGCATGAGATGGGAGGTACTGATCTTGCAGAAGCTCACACTGGCAATGCAAATTCCCTGTAAATAGTGTGACAGTCAGCATTGTAGTGGCTGATGTTTTAATGCCAGATGAGCTCTCTCATTATGTGAGTATTGTTCATGGGTAGGGTCAGGTATTGTCTGTCCCTTCATAGCTGACATAAAGATGGCATAGAACTCAGATTGCACATTGATTGTTGAGTTGGGCACAATGATGTTGTTGGTCAGTAAGCATGGAAATAATGCCTGGCTACTGAAAGTCTGCAGTCCCCCCAAGCATGTGCCAATAAGATCTACATTGGCCAACACCTCGAACAGTAAATTGTGACTGCTTATATGATGCTATATATATTCCTGGTCACATGAACAGACATGAAGTAGATGTTTCTCAATTCCAGTGGAAGTGTAAAGCAGTGTATCTAGTCTGAGATAAACCAGGCACTTTTCCCAGCTAAAAGTTGTGGAAACTTATTGTAAGTTGTCTTTCAGAATAATTTAGTTAAATTTGGTGCAGGAGACTCTGGCTGCCCTTACTATAGTTTGAACAGGATCTATTTCAGTGTACCATAAGCTCAGATAGTTAAGCAACACCAAAGTTAAGCAAAGTATGACTGTATGATAATTAGGATGTACACTTCGGCATGCTTTCTTTAAATCTAGAGCAGGAAGCTAAACCAAAGTGAGCAATGGAGACTGATGAATCATGGAGACACGCAGTGACTCGGGCAATCCCTGCTTCCTTCTCTCCTTCTGACCAGTCCTTATAGAGAGGTTCTGCTTCAGGTTTTGACTTTAACTGGAATCCAGCATGAAGCATAAACCCTTCCATGGCTTGTAAACCTCTTTAGAGGCCCTTGTGTACCCATGTTTTCGTGACAGCCGTGCTAATTACCATTACATGTCTTCCCACGTGACAAAACTTGCTTGTTTGCCAAGATAAAAAAAAAACTGGAAGGCTATGAGGTGGTATCACTTGGGGACACTCACTGCATCGATGCATTTTAGCACTATTACATTGAGCTCTGCCAGTGATTTGGGTTCAGTGTACATAATTTGGTAACTCGGTAAAGCCATATTTGTCTCTTCAGACTAATACAATCTCATGCCAGAGTCAGAACTGATGTGACTGGTCCAGCATAGCTTTGACTGCTGCCTGTAGACTGCTGCTCTGTTAGTGTGATTTTACCTCACTGAAATTATTAAACTAGTAAAAGTAGCTGCACAAGAAACTGGAATTCCCTGCAGCTGCTGAGACAGCAGACAGAAGATACGTTAGAAGAAGGACAGTGCAGGGCCATGCCTCACACTGCCACTTCCCCCAGGAGAGTGCAGAGCAATTGCACAATACCTCGGCAACTCTTGGCCCTTCTGCTAGGCACACCATTAGTAACCTAATGATATAGGCCTACAGAAATGGAATTGTCACCACTAATTTTATGCAGGTCAGCAACAGTCATCTTTTCTGCTCAGGTGCAAACTGGTTCAGAATTGGATAACAAAAGTCTCAGTAGATCACATTACTGGCACCTGTACTATCTGCTGCATTACATGCACTGGCCCAGAGTTTAGTTGGTGTTCTGTGTGTTGTCTGGTGCTACTCCAAATTACAGCAGACTTAATGAGATAAAAAGTTTGGATGGTTGCTTTTAATTCTTCAGCAGATCTTTAAAATCAAAAGGTTTCCTGCAGCTTTTCCCGGTTTGGTAGAGCAGCTCCTCAACATGGCCATCAGTATGGCACAAGGCACACTGGTGCTAATACATATCACCAAAGTTACTTAAAGTGGTTTGGAGCAATACCTGCTGCCATTGATTGAATCATAGAATCACAGAATCAATGAATCAAACAGGTTGGAAGAGACCTCCAAGATCATCCAGTCCAACCTAGCACCCAGCCCCAGATAATCAACTAGATCATGGCACTAAGTGCCTCAGCCAGGCTTTTCTTGAACACCCCAGGGACAGTGACTCCACCACCTCCCTGGGCAGCCCATTCCAATGCCAATCACTCTCTCTGGCAACAACTTCCTCCTAACATCCAGCCTAGACCTCCCCTGGCACAACTTGACACTGTGTCCCCTTGTTCTGTGGCTGCTTGCTTAGCAGAAGAGACCAACCCCCACCTGGCTACAGCGTCCCTTCAGGTAGGTGTAGGCAGCCATGAGATCACCCCTGAGCCTCCTTTTCTCCAGGCTAAACAACCCCAGCTTCCTCAGCCTCTCCTCACAGAGGGAGGTGGTGGAGTGCCATGTCTAGTTGATTGGATAGGGCTGGGTGATAGATTGGACTGAATACAATCTCCTTGAGACCGTGTCCCCTTGGCAAAGCAGTGTGTCCTTGTGGCCAAGAAGGCCAATGGGATCCTGGGGTGTATTAGGAAGAGTGTGTCCAGCAGATCAAGGGGGGTTCTCCTCCCCGTCTACTCTGCCCTGGTGAGACCTCATCTTGAATACTGTGTTCAGTTTTGGGCTCCCCAGTTGAAGAGCGACAGAGATCTGCTGGAGAGAGTCCAGTGGAGGGCTAGGAGGATGATGGAGGACTGGAGGGCATGGCTTATGAGGAGAGGCTGACAGACTCGAGACTTTTTAGTCTGGAAAAGAGAAGACTTAGAGGAGATTTGATAAATGTTTATAAATATCTGAGGGCTGGCCAGGAGTAGGGGGACAGGCTCTGCTCACTTGCTCCCTGTCATAGGACAAGGAGCAATGGGTGTAAGTTGCAGTACAAGGGGTTCCACCTTAACACAATGGGGAACTTCTTTATTTTAAGTGTCACAGAGCACTGGAACAGGCTCCTCAGAGAAGTTGTGGAGTCTCCTTTCCTGGAGACTTTCAAGGCCTGTGTGGATGTGTTCCTCTGTGATCTGTGTTAGATTGTATGGTCCTGCTCTGGCAGGGGGGTTGGACTCGATGATCTCCTTGGGTCCCTTCCAACCTCTAACATCCTGTGATCCTGGGATCCTGTGAGTAAACCAGTAAGCCTTCTCACATGAAATCAGCGACATCGAGACATCCAAATGAAGTTGTTGAGACCTGTGCTGGTAAAAGAGGGATTAGTCTCAACCATCCATCATGTACCCAGTGAATGTGACAGGTGTGGTTTGCAGAGCATCAGATCTGACCTCATCGTTCTTATGTTTGCAGTTAGGGAAGGAATTTAGTGTGATTGGTATAAATAATATTGGACATGCCCGAAAAGCCCATGCAGTAGTCACTGCCTCACTGTCTGATGTATAAACTGGATACTGAGGAACCAAATGAGTAAAGAAGGTCCTCAGTCATAAGAGGAGTGCTAGCTTGTTACTGGGCTATAAAAATTCACAGCAATTAAGCTGGTATAATACTGATGCTGCACAAGGGCTCAAGGAAAAATACCATTATGTTGTTTAGGAGATATTTACGAGGAAGACAGTGAAAACTTAGGAGAACTTTCTTCAAGGATTTTACATTTCATAGGGCTCCACAGAAACAAACAAACAAAAAATGTTTTGTGGCAACTTCATTAAGAATTAATTTAACAAAAACATATTTGCAGTGCTGGGGTTTTATATGTTCAAAACATCAGTTTATAAAAAGGCTTAGGAAGTATCAACCAAGAGGAATGATTTTTCCTGGACCTTTATTACTAGAAGGTTATTTTATAGGTAAGAAAGACTATATTTTCTAAAGTAATACTTGGTCTTGAAAAGGTAGAGCTGATTCCATTGCTTGGTCATTATTTTGTGGGTTTTTCCCTATTGCAGTTCACACCAATGGCAAGAAAGAGACGCTGGGATGTATTAAGAAGAGTGTGACCAGCAGAGCCAAGGTTTTCCTTCCCCTTTACTTTGTGCCCTGATGAGGCCACATCTAGAGTATTTCATCCCAATACAAGATAGACAGGGAGCTACTGGAGAGAGTCCAGCAGAGGGCTACAAAGATGGGTGGACTGGTGCATCTCTCTTAGGGGGAAGACAGATCAAGAGAGATTCTGCCATGTTGCTCTGGTAAGACCTTACTTGGAGTACTGTGTCCAGCTATTGTGTCCTCAACACAAGAAGGACATAGACTTGCTGGATTTGGTCAAGAAAAGGGCCATGAAAATGATCAGGGGGTTGGAACACCTTTCTTATGGGGACCGGCTGAGGGAGGTGGGGTTGTTCAGCCTGGAGAAGAGGTAATAGCAGCTTCTCAGTACTTGAAGGTTGGAAAGAGACTGTTGACAAAGGCCAGCAGTGGTAGGAAAAGGTGCAATAGTTTTAAATTAGAGAACAGTAGATTTAGGTTGGATATTAGGAAGAAATTCTTCACCATGAGGGAACAGGTTGCCAAGGAGGTAATTGAGGTACCATCCTTGGAGGTGTTCAAGGTTAGGCTCAACAGGGCTCTGGGCAACCTGATCTAATGGAGGATGTCTCTGCTTACTGCAGCAGAGTTGGACTAGATGATCTTTGGACATCATGTCCAACCCAAACCATTCTATGATTCTATGATAGAAAAGAAAGGTGTCCAATCTTAATACTACCTATCAGATTTAGGTGGCCAAGAGAGCCAGTGGCATCCTGGCCTGGATCAGGAACAGTGTAGCCAGGAGGACAAGGGAGGTTATTCTTCCCTTGTACTCAGCACTGCTCAGGCCACACCTTGAGTCCTGTGTCCAGTTCTGGGCTCCTCAATTCAAGAGGGATGTTGAGATACTGGAACGTGTCCAGAGAAGGGCGACAAAACTGGTGAGTGGCCTGGAAGACAGCCCTGTGAGGAGAGGCTAAGGGAGCTGGGGAGAAGAGGAGGCTCAGGAGTGACCTCATGGCTGCCTGCAACTACCTGAAGGGAGGCTGTAGCCAGGTGGAGGTTGGTCTCTTCTGCCAGGCAAACAGCAACAAAACAAGGGGACACAGTCTCAAGTTGTGGCAGGGGAGGTCTAGGCTGGATGTTAGGAGGAAGTTGTTGCCAGAGAGAGTGATTGGCATTGGAATGGGCTGCCCAGGGAGGTGGTGGAGTTGCCATCCCTGGAGGTGTTCAACAAAAGCCTGGACGAGGCACTTAGTGCCATGGTCTAGTTGATTGGCTAGGGTAGGTAATAGGTTGGACTGGATGATCTTGGTGATCTCTTTCAACTTGGTTGATTCTATGATTCTGTTGTTGCTATTTTCCTGAAGTAGTGTACATTTGAACTACCTACAAATAATAAACAATAGAAAGGAGGAAGCACTTCTAAATTATGAGAGGTACCACCAAAATAATTTCTCTTAAAGTGACCTGAACAAATCAAGTAAATCAAATGTCTCAAAACAGAATTTTGGCAGGGGGGGCATCCTTTCACCAGGTGCAGTGCAGTTGTCCTATTTTGTTTATTTCCCAGTTAACAGCAGATACTGTTGGGGCTGGTGTTCTTCAGCATTCTAGACTAACCAAATGCAGATATGAAACTACATGTTGATCAACACTGCTGCAAAACATTTTGTGCTAGTGCTGCCTCCTTACATTCCAACTTTTGATACAGTTGTGCTAGTTTGAAGCTAGCTGGAATATTTTGGTGAGAAGAATTAGATTGCAGGCTGTGAAAAAGAAACAATGGTCATGTCTACTTCACTCATATGCTTGCTGAGATGTATAAGAACAAGAACATAAATATAGATAAGAGAGTCTCTCTCTGGGCTTTTTGGGCTGCACTTCTCTCTCTAACCTGCCTAATCCATCGGCTTCCTAATCCCCTTGGCTGACCCTCCAAAGTGCCTTGAGCGTAAGGCGAAGTCTGGGGTAAGGTAGAGATGGTGGAAGGGTGGTTGGGAGCCCCTTCTGGGGCCCCTGGTTTCTGGGAGGGCTGTTGTATTTCTGTATTACTTTTTAAACTTGCATATTTCTGCTTGTATATTGTGCTAAGCTGTCAATATAAAGCTTCATTCAATTTTCGGAGCTGCTGAGTTTAGTCTGTGTGATTTCCTTAAGTGGTGGGGGGGCAGGTTAGCACCCAAACCATCACAATGGCGTTGAGAAAGAAGTTTCTTTCTGCACAGTGAAAGATGCCAGGCTGTAATTTGGGAACTTGACAAACAAATTGTAAGTTGGAAACTACTTTTCATAAAGGACCAGCATAAATACAGCTGTAAAAGCTCAGGAGCTTCCCTGCTGGGTGAGGTCTGTGTCAAGACAGCTGAATAAAATAGGACAACTCTAAACCAAGCAAATGAGGGTAGCTGAATAATACAATTAACATTGGCAAGCTTTTTTTTCCCCCAAGAAATGAAACATTTCCCAGGTTTCAGTCAAAACAATGGCTTTTCTTGGAAAGGTTACTTACTCCATGGTGGGGGGGGGGAGGAAATTAAATTGGTATCACTTAATGTTAAATGTAGTCTTTTAACTAACTTGCTTATCACTGATATTATTTGCTGTTGTTTATCAATTTCATTTACTAAAACCCTAAGTAATTAAACCTCAGAAAGAAAATGCTGCTTCTAGAATTAAGAACTCATCACAGAAAAGAAAGAAACTAAATAATGCAAACCACAATGCACTCATTTCTGACTCTGCATTTAGGATATCAACAGCAGATAATGATCCAGCTGGCTGGGGCTCAAACTCTTGGTAGGGGCAGTAGGAAAGGGAATTTAAGAAACATAGTTTAAAGTAAGGAAAAGATTGTTTCTCTGTCCTATTGCACCTTCCAGTGGATTTGATCACTAAGTGCAACATACTTTTGTTCTGCCCTCAGGGGCTGAGGGTGGAGGGAAACACTCTGACATGATTCCACAGCTGAACCTGAATCACTTGGATGAGGCCAGTGCATGCCAGTTGCACTGCAAGTTCAGGGGGTTCAGCCTTTTTGCTTTGGAGCTGAAATTCTGCTGCTCATGAAATCTCATGGCTGTGGTTTGGAGCAGGAGAAAAGCTGCAGCCTTTCAGAATGGGGAAGAGAGCTGAGATGGGTTCTACGTTGCTGCCTCAGTTGCGGAGCAAAATCGTCCTGCACTGAAGCAGCGCTGGGAGCTTTTTGAGAAGCTGAGAAAGGAAGGCAGGCAGCACGCTGGGGCTGCACGATTTCAGACACACAAAAACTCTTCCCGTGAGCTCTGGTTAAGCAGGGACAGACATAGACAGCTGCACTGCATTCCAGAATACACCCCCGGCCCCCGATTTGCCTGTCTTTAAATAAATGCCACCTCTTTAAAACACGTTAAGCCCCCTGCGTTGTGTTTTTCAAGTTCTCTAGAGCACAGCTTGTCGTGGTAGGCCTGGTGGGCCCAAAATAGGCTTATACATGTCCTGGCTTGCCCAGCCATGTTTCTCTGCTCCACAGGAGAAGCACCCACAGGAAAGAAGACAAAAGAGCCTGGAGCCACTAGGTCTGAGGGCTCTGGCCTGCCCAGACTTGTCTCGTCCTGTGATAAACAAGGTACACACACTTAGCTTGTGCCTGCCTTGTGCAAGGCCTATGCTTTTGCCAAATTTGAGTAAAGCAAGCCTGTGGCTTTGCCTGATATTGGCAGGTTTGGCTAACTGCCATTCTGATTGGCTATTCTGTGTCCAAAGGCCCATTAGTCTCAGCCCACACTAATAAAAGAGAGATGCAGGTAAACACAGTGTGCTCTGCCATGCTGTGCCATGCTATTCATGCCTGGTGTTGCCTGCTGCTATATTGCCTTATTGTTTGCCTGGAAACTCCACTGTCATGAGTTTACCAGGAACAGGCTCTAAATGCCTGCATGCGATCGGCCTGCATAGCCAGCTGACAGCATGCTGAGAATGCACATCGCAAGACATCCTGCCTGCACCTCAAAGTCTCCTGCTAAGACTAGAAGTCCTGGAGATACACAGATTGTCCAGAGGAGCCAGGAGACAAGGTCAGAGATTGTCTGTCTTTTTTCCCAGCAGAAAGTTCTTCACTGAGAGAGTCATTGGCTACTGGAATGGGCTGCCCAGGGAGGTGGTGGAGTCGCCGTCCCTGGAGCTGTTCAAGGCAGGATTGGACGTGGCACTTGGTGCCATGGTCTAGCCTTGAGCTCTGAGGTAACGGGTTGGACTTGATGATCTGTGAGGTCTCTTCCAACCTTGGTGATACTGTGAGACTGTAAGTCTCAGTGGCTGACAAGACAGAGTCCCCTGAAAGCGTTTGGGCACTGTCTGGGCCTGTGGCTAGCCCCATGAGTCGGGTAATAAAAATTTTGTGAGTAAACACTTAAAAGCCTCTTTGTAATTCTCCATTGCCTTCTGCCATGAGCAGAAAGTACTCCTTGAGTCCATCTAGTGGGCAGGCAGTATACTGACTGCAAGCAGCATTTGACTGCAGGAATCTTCTCTTCCAGTTCAATTAATGTTTATATAAGATGTCCTTTCAGGCTCTGTAGTATTTAAAAAACTCCATTTCAAAAACACTGACAATTTGGCAGCATTAGAAGTGGTTAGCATCGATACACTTACATTTTAATGGCTTTTAAAATTAAAGCTGGAAAATACCCTGCAGCTTTTATTTTAGCAAATTTAGTCTATTGTGTGGAATATTGCCACACAGGACAAACCAAGGAGGAACTCAGTGTTGTAACACTGGGCACTAAACAAATTACCAGCATTTCCAAAATTTACAAGGATGGCCTGAATTAATAACAATGTGGATAGTCACCATGTAAGGGATTTGTGAACCTCTTTTAACTGCAGCTGGCAATAGCAATTTTCTCTAATTTTTTTTTTCTTCCACCAACCAATAACTGTAAAAAGACCCAGTAGTCAATACTTTACAGGTGTTCTTTTGTAGCAAAATAATATTAATTCAACATCTTTATTGATGATCTGGACAAAGGAATTGAGTCCAGCATCAGTAAGTTTGCAGATGACACCAAGCTAGGAGCAGGTGTTGATCTGTTTCAGGGTAGGAGAGCCCTGCAGAGGGACACAGACAGGCTGAATGGGTGGGCTGAGGCCAAGAGGATGAGATTTAACACGTCCAAGTGCAGGGTTCTGCACTTTGGCCACAACAACCCCAAGCAGTGCTACAGGCTGGGGACAAAGTGGCTGAGAGCAGTCAGGCAGAAAGGGACCTGGGGTACTGGTGGATAGTAGGCTGAAGATGAGCCAGCAGTGTGCCCAGGTGGCCAGGAGAGCCAGTGGCATCCTGGCCTGGATCAGGAAGAGTATGGCCAGTGGGACAAATGAGGTTATTTTTCCCCTGTACTCAGCACTGGTCAGGCCACACCTTGAGTACTATGATCAGTTCTCGGATCCTCAATTCAAGAGAGATGTTGAGATACTGGAAGGTGTCCAGAGAAGGGCAACAAAGCTGGTGAGGGGCCTGGAACACAGCCCTGTGAGGAGAGGCTGAGGGAGCTGGGGGTGTTTAGCCTGGAGAAGAGGAGGCTTAGGGGTGACCTCATTGTTGTCTACCTGAAAGGAGGCTGTAGCCAGGTGGCGGTTGGTCCCTTCTCCCAGACAACCAGCAACAGAACAAGGGGACACAGTCTCAAGCTGTGACGGGGGAGGTCTAGGCTGGATGTTAGGAGGAAGTTGTTGCCAGAGAGAGTGATTGGCATTGGAATGGGCTGCCCAGGGAGGTGGTGGAGTCGCTGTCCGTGGAGATGTTCAAGCAAAGAATGGATGAGGCACTTAGTGCCATGGTCTAGTTGATTGTCTAGGGCTGGGTACTAGGTTGGACTGGATGATCTTGGATGTCTCTTCCAACCTGATTGATTCTATGATAATTAAGCATTTAAATCCCGAATTGCTGTTTATTTCTTTGACTTCTTTTGCATAGCAATTCTTAATGTTTTGGTTTTTCAGACTTTTTACTGCTTTATAAGCCATTATTGATTCTCACTTGCCTGCCTCTCTTCTGTCATTCCCCCTCTATGCAGTCATTTTTCCACATTTACCATTCAAACTCAATGTTAACTAAATTTAAGCTGTGAAAATATATATATATATATATTTTTTTTTTTACTGCATTATTATTTGAGATGGTTAATGAGTTTCTTTTTTAGTGCAGTCACAGAATTGTGATGTTCTGTTTGACTTCATACTGCTTTGATTACAAAATCAGTCTAGGAATCAAGAGCAAAGGGTATATAATCAGAGGCTGTTTCAAAACAGATTTAGGAAGGTATTAAAACACACTTTAAAAGTCACTCAACCAGAAATATTAGAGCTAGTGAGCATGTTTACCACACAGTCTCAGCATGTTTATCAATCTAGTAAAGCACAGCAGGGAGTGAGGCAGGTACAAGTACAAGCAAGGGTTTCACTTATACCAATTGTATTTGGAATAATGCTGCCAGATTTAAGGTAATTTAAGGGTGATTTATGGTCTGCTTGGCAGAAGTGGAGATTATTGTCTTGTTGACAGCACATGACTTACCTTAAGGGCCACTATTTCCCAACCTAGTAGCTGAAAACAAGAGAAAAGTATCTTAGCAATCATTCATGAGTGAGATTTACTAGTAGAGTGATTAGAAGTGTGGCCAGCAGGTCGAGGGAGGCGATTCTCCCTCTACTCTGCTCTGGTGAAACCCCACCTGAAGCACTGCATCCAGTTCTGGAGCCCCTATTACAAGAGGGATATGGACATGCTGGAGCATGTCCAGAGAGGGGCCATGAGGATGCTCAGAGGGCTGCAGCATCTCTGCTATGAGGACAGACTGAAAGAGTTGGGGCTGTTCAGTCTGCAGAAGAGGAGGCTCCCAGGTGACCTTCTTGTGGCCTTCCAGTATCTCATGGGAGCCTGCAAAAGACCTAGGGAGGGACTTTTTAGGATATCAGGGGGTGATAGGCTAGGAGGAATGGAGCAAAGCTGGAGGTGAGGAGATTAAGACTGGATGTGAGGAGGAAGTTGTTCAGCATGAGAATGGTGAGAGCCTGGAATGGGTTGCCCAGGAAGGTGTTTAAGGCCAGGCTGGATGAGGCTGTGGCCAGCCTGATTCAGGGTAGGGTGTCCCTGCCCATGGCAGGGGGGTTGGAACTAGATGATCCTTGTGGTCTCTTCCAACCCTGACTGATTCTATGACTCTATGACTACCAGTTGCCCCTTCTTGGGTTGATGTAATATTGGGTTGGAAACAAAATCATGAGACGAACTCCTGTCCTAATAAAAACTGGGACCCAAATGTTTCTGGAGAGACCAAAAGTAAGCAGATTATTTTTATGCCAAGACACATAGCTAGCTAAAAGTATGTCTGCATTGCCTGTATGGATGCACTGTAATTAGAAACAAGATCCACCTTAGAGTCACAGTCGACCTCACTGTTCCCATCATTGTGTAAGTGATAATTATATTTCAGGTGACTACCATGGAATTATCCAGCAATCTTTACATATCAGACTTTGTTTTCTTCTCATCTTGTCTGTTTCTGATGACATGTATCAGGATGGATGTGATAAAAAAAAATCTTAGACAAATTTTCTCTTCCTAGGCTAGCTATAGAAGGCCTTTTGAAATATAATAGTATGGATAATTTGAAGATATGTTGGTGATTTTATAAGTAGAACAAACAAATGGCTCAAGCTACAAACTACATGCCTACATCCATCAGATGCCACTATTCCTCCCCTGCCACAGTAATTGATTATGTGCCAAAGACAACTGTCTAGCAGCTTTTACTCCTGTTTTTCTAAGGTTAATATTCCTCATCTTAAACCCCTATGGCCTTCTACTTTCAGTGTAATTCCATCTCAAACAGATGACTCTAATTTACTGCTTCTCAGTACCCCTCTAACCCCATTAGTTTTGTCCATTAAGTCTCCAGATGTATTTCCTTCCACAGACAAGCTACAGCATTGTTAGCTACTGACTCCTAGAGATCCTTTTGTCACCATGACTCACAGCCTTATTTCCCAGCACACTGCTTCTTGTCTTCGCCTTCATTTTATTCAGCTATAGGGTTCTAGCTCTCCCTGATGTTAGAATTTGTTAAGGGGATACTTTACCAACATTAAGACCCCTCCTTCTTAACAAATATTCAAAGAGATGTGCAGAGCATAACATTATAAAGAGCTCAGCTGATGGGACAAGATTTATAAGCCAAAACACATCTTAGTCTTCCTGCAACCCTGAGCAGCAGCATAATCAGTGAATCCCTATTGCCTCCTTTAACCTTAACTTTTACACTTCTAAAATACCAGAAATAGTATACTGCAGTTTTTGTTTTCAGGAAAGCACAAAGTCTGCACTCCTCTTTCTTTTGAGACTAAACCTTACTTGATGGAGAAAGCAAAAGAACAGCATATTGAATTTCTTTACCAACCTACATCTTGCATTACAGCATTAAGTACAGCCATCTAATGCTAGCTATCAAGTCTCTCAGAGCCTCTCTAGATCCCTTTCTCTCTGGTAGTCTAGAGTTGTGTGGTGATGCTGGTTGCCAGGTTAGGACTTGAGCGCTTTGAAATATCCTCCTAGGCAGCTAACTATGTACATCTGCAGCACTGCTCACTGAAATAAAAAAACAGAAGCAAAAGATAGGTGAAAATTTATGCCAGTCAACAGCAACTGGAGTCAGAAGGGCAGACTCTTACTTTAACTACATGCCTCTGGAGACAAGGGCAATAACATCAAACAAATAATTTCTATTCCCTGTTAAAATATTTGGCTCATCTGAACCATGCCTCTATTACTGCAGACAAGCCATGAGTCTTTCGCTCTCAGTTTCTGCTCTATGCCCAAAGGACATCCTCCATAGTCCTACATTGCTTCTTGTACTTGTGGGTCGGCAGGCAGCAAAGCAAAAGCAGCATAGAACAAAACCAAGTGTGGAAGGGCTACTTTTTTACAGCAAAACAAAGCGTGATGCCGAGTGAAGAAGAGATCTAATGCATATTCAGAAATGTGCAATGAAAACAAATGCACAAGAAATACGAGCTGGAGAGCTGGCTGGGTCACATGGCTTGGCATTTTCTGCATACCTGGAAATCTGTTGCACACATGTGGGGTGGTTGTTGTCGTGGTAGGCCTGATGGGCCAGACATAGGCTTGCCCAGGCATGTTTTTCTCCTGTGGTAAACAAGGTACACACACTTAGTTTGTGCCTGCCTTGTGCAAGGCCCTATGCTTTTCCCAAATTTGGGTAGAGCAAGCCTATGGCCTCACCTAATATGGTCAAGCTTAGATAATTGACATTCTTATTGACTATTCTGTGTCCAAAGGCCCATTAGTCTCAGCCTATATTGATAAAAGAGATACATAGGTAAACGCAATGTGCTCTGCTGTGCTCTGCCATTCTATTTATGCCTGCTGTTGCCTGCCTTATTATTTGCCTGGAAACTCCACTTTATCAGGGACAGGCTCCAAATGCCTCCATGCAATCAGCCTGCATAGCCAGCATGACATCAAGGAGGCTCAAGGGTGACCTCATTGCTGTCTACAGCTGCCTGAAGGGAGGCTGTAGCCAGATGGGGGTTGGACTCTTCTCCCAGACAACCAGCAATAGAGCAAGGGGACACAGTCTCAAGTTATGCCAGGGGAAGTATAGGCTGGATGTTAGGAGGAAGTTCTTCACAGAGAAAGTGATTTGCCATTGGAATGAGCTGCCCAGGGAGGTGGTGGAGTTGCTGTCCCTGGAGGTGTTCAGGAGGGGACTGGATGGGGCACTTAGTGCCATGGTCTAGTTGATTGTCTAGGGTTGTGTGATAGTGTGGACTGGATGGTCTTGAAGGTCTCTTCCAATCTGTTTGATTCTATGTTTCTGTGATTCTAACAGAGGTCCAGGACTGGTGATAAAGGATAAAATGAGGAAAGTCACTGTAGTGGTGAATTTATGGTAATTACAGGTAAAGGAGCTAAGGATACAATTTTCAGGCCATTGCATCTCTGCTATTCCCATGGCTGTAGGGGCTTAATCCTTATCTATCTTGACTGCATATTGTGTGGGTTAATTGGCATTACTGCATAAACTGTAAGATACAAAGTGTGCTAACTAATTATAAGAGTCCTTAAAAAGAATTTACTGCTTAGAAAATTAGTAATGTATGAACATCTTAGTTCTGAAAGTCATACTACATGTAAGCATTAGTTTTACATCACTTAACATTTCAGAAATAAACACCTTCAAACCACCCTTTTTGAGAATCAGCAAAAAGATAGGCCAGAAGCTAAGGAAGATCAGCAGTTTGAGGAAGAAATAATTGCCTTGCCACTCCATTATGCTTCAGGTTCCTAAGGCTGGGTTTGTTCAGAGAAAAAAGTCTGTTTAATGCTACTTTTGAATTCTTTGTCTTGTGACACTACAACCTGGAGGAGAGCACACTGCAGTTCATTCGTCAGCTGGCACAGACAGAAATGGTCTTCTGTTTGACTTCTACCTGACCTGCTGTGAGAGTGCCCAGTGCCCCACAGTGAGGGTGGCCCTGGTGGAGGAGCTGGTAAGATGGTTTTGGCACAGGGCTGCCCTTCCTGCCATGTCTCCCTGTCTACCCTGGGCTCCTGTGGGTGCTCCTTTGTTGCAGATATGCCAACAAGGGCAAAGTGCAAGGCGTGTGGGGTCTGCTCACTTTTGCAATTGATGACATAACAGGAATATAGCAATTAGTTGTAAATGATTAGTCACACCCTTCTGAAGAAATGTGCAGACTCCAATGCCACCTGTGGGAACATGCCATGAGGGAAACATGTCACAGGGATGAGCAATGGTTGCAGCTCACGTGCTGTTACCATGCCCTGTGGTTCTGGAAGGCAAAATGGGAGTGTTCTGTGGTTACTCAACTGAGTGGATTCTTGAAGGTGTCATTACACATATAAGTTCTTTTCTGAGACAGATTCCCCAGGGGAAAAACTGTTGTGGTCCAACTATTCTGCATACATTCACACAGCAAAGACATCAAATCTTCTCCTGGGCCACTCCTGGCTTCACAAAACCAGATGATTTACTAAGAAATGTGCAACATCTACCACCATATGTTAAAGTTAACACAAAATGTCTAGGAGTGCATTAGGCAAAAATGAGGCCACAACTGGGAAAAAAAAAAAGAAGCTTGCAGACTAGAAAGGAATCCTTGGTATTGCATAACTCTCTGGAAGTCTGAGTGATGTGGTCCCACCTGTCAGACAAACTTTGCTCTTTGGAAATCTCGCCTCCGTGTGCATGTTGCATAGAAACAGGGTGCTGCAAGTAGTCAGCTTTCTGGCATGCAAGAGTTTCAGGCAGTGGCACATGCTGGCAGCCAGATCATATCCATCTTGCCAGACTAGGAACTGGGAGAAAAGAATGACCTACCATGAAAAATCTTTCAGCTCACTTGGCAGCTCTTATTGTTATGTACACTGTAGCTGTGCTCACTCCACTAAGAACCTGCTAGAGAAAGCTTTAATTTAACATGCACAGTTTATTAACACCTCTCCAAATCTTACTGTAAACCAAGCTGTTAAAAGGTTGCATTCATGTACTGGTTAAAATTAACCCTAGCATAAAGCCAAAGGTCTAGCTTGATGAGCTAATAGATGATAAACCACAGACTGTCACTGCACTAGGACAAAAGCCAGGTGAGGGTTGGTCTCTTCTGCCAGGCAACAGCAACAGAACAAGGGGACACAGTCTCAAGTTTGGTGGGGGAGGTCTATGCTAGGTGATATGAGGAAGTTCTTCCCAGAGAGAGTGACTGGCCATTGGAATGGGCTGCCCAGGGAGGTGGTGGAGTCGCCCACCCTGGAGGCGTTCAAGAAAAGCCTGGATGAGGCATTTAGTCCATGGTCTAGTTGACTGGCTAGGGCTAGGTGCTAGGTTGGACTGGATGATCTTGGAGGTCTCTTCCAACCTGGCTGATTCTATGATTCTATCCCCCCTTCTGCTAGAGTTTCATGGTATAAAAAGTGCAAGAAAATGATGAGTTTGATGGGATTGATGGTGAGGTTTTTAAAGCTACTTTAAAATAGCTTTCTGGCAATTGGGGAACAAACCTGTTTGATGTCAGTTTTTAAAACTCTTACTTAAAAATGTATTCAAGGATGCCAGCAAGTCAGGTATCCTCAAGTTAAGTGAAGGTATATCAACCTTTCTTTAGCAGTGTATTGCAAAGAACTCTTTATTAATTACATAAAGTACATATAATGATGTTGCTTTATTAATGTATTACTGAGCAATTCTCATTCTGGTGATTTCAGTACCAATGGCATACCCTCCTTGTTTAATACTTCCTGGACACATCAACCATTATATGTCTTCACTAATGCTTGTGTGAACAATCTGATCAAACATTTCTTTAAACTTGAGCATTAAATGTTTTGCTCTACCTAAGAGGAACCATTAGGCAGCACTTCTCATCATGAAACACTTCTGTGAATCAGGGTTAGCAGGGCTGCCTAACAACTGGCCATCCAAGTTCTTGTATCAGAAGAGTGAATTTCTTCTTTATATTAACTCTGGTTTCAAAAAATTACTTTAGGTTTTATTTCAAGTACACTCCACTGTCATCTTAAACATGGGGATTGACAGGCTGGATGGGTGGGCAGAGGCCAATGGGATGAGATATAACAAGGCCGAGTGCAGGGTTCTAAACTTTGGTCACAACAACTCCAGGCAGTGCTACAGGCTGGGGACACAGTGGCTGAGAGCAACCAGACAGAAAGGGACCTGAGGGTACTGGCAGACAGTAGCTGATGATGAGCCAGCAGTGTGCCCAGGTGGCCAAGAGAGCCAGTGGCATCCTGGCCTGGATCAGGAACAGTGTGGCCAGTAGGACAAGGGAGGTTATTCTTCCCCCATACTCAGCAGTGGTCAGGCCACACATTGAGTCCTGTGTCCAGTTCTGGGCTACTCAATCCAAGAGAGATGTTGAAATATTGGAACGTGTCCAGAGAAGGGGGACAAAGCTGGTGAGGGGCCTGGAACACAGCCCTGTGAGGAGAGGGTGAGGGAGCTGGGGGGTGTGCAGCCTGGAGGAGGCTCAGGGGTGACCTCATTGCTGTCTACNCCTGCCCCCCGCCCCAAGTTGGTGGGAAACCAGGCAGCCACTCCCTGCCACTTAATCTGCTCGCTGGCCTCTGCAGCCCCCAAGCACCCACTGGGACTGGGCTGGAACCATAGTCCATCCCCCAACACTACTGGGCTGGAACCAAACTATAGTCCGGCCCCCGACAATGTCTGAGGGACAGTGATCTGGTTCCCTGTTTAAAAAGTTTGAGGACCCCTGGTCTAGTTGATTGTCCAGAGCTGGGTTCTAGATTGGACTGGATGACCTTTGAGGTCTCTTCCAAACCGGTCAATTCTGAGTCTACGACTGTATGATTAGCAAGCTGCTTAAATGCTCTGTCAGAAGGAAAATCTGTAAAAACACATTAAAATTATCACTTGATTATAGGGTGAGAGTAAGAATGGGTACCAGAACTAACCCGAGGGGCAAGAAATAGGAATTCATATCCTTATGTCTGCAAAAGAAACATGACATGGCCTTAGGTAAATAATTTCATATTGCTGTGGTTCTGCTTCATTTCCAGGTGATAAGCAAGGATAAAATTTAGCCTGCAGGATAGGGAAAGATGTGCAAATACAGTGATTTCCACAGTAAATAAATAGTATAGTAGAGTGTAGTATTAAAAGGCTGGCAGAGACCTTCAATTAGCTGTCACCAGGATTCTTGGTCCCATGTGCATTCAAACCATCTTGGGCTGGGAAGTTCAGGCACTGTTTCTAGCTCACTCTCTGGTATTTTAAGAGGAGACAGGACTTGGCAGCTCAACTCTTCAGTGTCCTTTAACCATTCCTGGGACATGCCAAGATGACCCTTAGGCATCTTTGACTGGCAAGCTGCTTCATCGGTTGACCTCTTGCCATATTAGCCCTAGGTAGGAACTTGTAACCCTCAGTCATACCATATTCATGGATCATGGAGAACAGCAGCCCTCCAGGATACTTGTTAGAATTACCATTACAAGAAAATAACCCTTCCATGTTCCTCCAAAAGCACATACACCAATTAATCTGATCTTGCCTTCCTTGCAAGCTGCATTTACTGATTTTCTTAGATGAGCAAACTCCTGATACTGCCCAGCAGCAGCAGTCAGCTAATGAGAAGAAATGTGCCCTGATTCTCGCTGTCTACTCTGCTCTTGTGATACCCCACCTAGAGTACTGTGTCCAGTTCTGGTGTACCCAGCATAAGAGGGAAATGGACGTGATGGAGCAGGTCCAGAGGAGGGCCACAAAGATGATCAGAGGGCTGGAGAACCTCCCATATGAGGACAGGGTGAGAGAGTTGGGGTTGTTCAGCCTGGAGAACAGAAGGCTCCAGAGAGACCTTATAGCAGCCTTCCAGTACCTGAAGGGGGCCTGCAAGGAAGGTGGTGAGACACTGGAATACATTGCCCAGGGGAGGTCATGGATATCCCCTCCCTGGAGGTGTTCAAGGCCAGGTTGTATGAGGCACATGGTCTAGTGGAAGGTGTCCCTGCCAATGTTAAGGGGGTTGGAACTAGAGGAGGAAGGGAGTTGGATGTGAGGAGGAAGTTGTTGAGCATGAGAGTGGTGAGAGCCTGGAATGGGTTGCCCAGGGAGGTGGTTGAGGCCCTGTCCCTGGAGGTGTTTAAGGCCAGGCTGGATGAGGCTGTGGTCAGCCTGCTCTAGGGTAGGGTGTCCCTGGCCATGGCAGGGGGCTGGGAACTGGATGATCCTTGTGGTCCCTTCTAACCCTGACTGATTCTATGATTCTATGATTCTAGATGATCTTCAAGGCCCCTTCCAACTTAAACCATTCTATGAATCTAGGAATGTATCCTTATGCAACCCGCTTATCACCTGCTCCTCAGCAGCTAAAAAAAGGGAGATTTAGCTTCCTGCAACCTAATTTAATACATGTTTGTGCATGTCTAAGTACTCTGACCAAAAGTGAAATAAAAGCAGCTGTGATTCTGAGTGCCTCATTGAACTCAGTCAGCAGTAGCAATGGGGACTCGGGACAGTACTAGCTGGGGAATGTCTCACTTTTCCATTGCAGAAACATGGTTTTAGGGGAGAGGAGGAAAACCCTCAGAGATGTCTAGAAAGGTGGCATTGGTCCTGCTGCCACTGCTAAGCCTTCCAAGTGTGAAGCAAATTCCTCTCCACCAGCTGATGCTTGTTGGAACTGACACCAAATGAAGTGAGTCTGAATCAAAAATAGTTCCTTCAGAAGGAGCTGCTTCACATCCTTCCCTTTTTGCTTTCTCACAGTCTTGGTACAGCAGCTGCAAGCAATGTAGCTGGTGTTGCTGCCAAAAGTCACTCAGGAGCCTAATCACTGATTTTCAAAACTGAGGCTGTTTGACTGTGAGATATCAAATACTCATCAACAAGATGCAGCTTGTCTGTGTGATCATGACTGTTACTTGGAGCATCATTCATGCTGGGAATGGTATTGAAATGGTATCACTGAATCAAAAATGAGGGTAGTGAGATGGGAATGAGGAGATCACTCTACACATTTTGGACTGTGGAAAAGCTGGCTGCAATATTAACTAATAGGAAGACAATTCTTCCCATGAAGAAGCAATGCTAGAGTAATATGGAGGACCTGAATGTAGAGAATTGTGCTAGTTTGAGCCTAGCTAGAGTGTTTTGTTGAGAAGGATTAGATCACAGGCTGTGAAAGAGAAAACACAATGGTGATGTCTAGTTCACTTATTGGCTTGCTGAGACATATAAGAACAAGAATCCAAACATAGGTAGGGGAGTTGCTTCTTCTTCTTGGGGCATTGCCTGAGCTGCATTTCTCTCTAGCCTCTCTGCCGCCTCTCTGATTAATCCACTTTGCTTCCTAACCCCCTGGCTGAACCTCCATTTGTCCTTGGGACTGGGGTACGGTTGAGAGGGGTGGGAGAAGGTGGAAGGGCGGTTGGGAGCCCCTCCTGGGGACTCAGGTTTCTGGGAGGGCTGTTGTGTTTCTGTATTACCTTTTACCTTGTACATTTCTGTCTATAACTGCATATACTGTAAATATCTGCTTGTATATTGTGCTAGCTGTAAATAATAAGCTTAATTCAATTTCCAGAGCTGGCTGAGTCTAGTCTGGGTGATTTCCAAAGTGTGTGGGGGGCGAGTAACACCCAAAACCATCACAAGAATCAATGGCAAGATAACTACAGCTTGTTGCAAATGACAGTTTTCAAAAGGACAGCCTGCTGGAGGCACCTTTTTTTGCTGATGAAAGCAAGGAAGACTGTGTAGGATCTATCCCTGAAAGCTGGACTATCGAAACAAAGACATGAAACTTCCATCTAGAAGATGATACTTTCTTTGAGGCCTTTTGGATAAAGAACTGGCTTGGTGGCCACACCCAAAGAGTGGCTGTCAACAGGTCCATGTCCAAGTGAAGGCCAGTGACAAGAGAAGTCCCTTGGGATCAGTCCTGGGACCAGTCTTGTTCAACATCTTTGTCAGTGACATGGACAGTGGCACCCCCACCTGGCTACAGCCTCCCTTCAGGTAGTTGTAGACAGCAATGAGGTCACCCCTGAGCCTCCTCTTCTCCAGGCTGCACACCCCCAGCTCCCTCAGCCTCTCATAGGGTTTGTGTTCCAGGTCCCTCACCAGCTTCATTGCCCTTCTCTGGACACGTTCCAGCACCTCAACATCTCTCTTGAATTGAGAAGACCAGAACTGGACACATTACTCAAGGTGTGGCCTGACCAGTGTTGAGTAGAAGGGAAGAATAACCTCCCATGTCCTACTGGCCACACTGTTCCTGATCCAGGCCAAGATGCCATTGGATCCCTTCTGCAGTGTCTATGTTTTTACGTGTCATTAGCCAACACTTTCTGAATTAGGATGACATTTTCTATTGGTTTTGAGGGACATAAAGCAAATAATCAGAGCACAGGCAGACAGTAAATATCTATTTGGTGAGCAGCCCCAATGATGGATATATCAGATTAAAGTGTCACTACAATTTGATTTTGCCAGCCATGTGCAGAAATTATTGAAGTACAGTACAGCCTCAAGTGTAGAAAAGGGAGTAACATCTCTCTCAAAAAAAAACCCCCAAACTCTCTTAAAATTGTTTCATTCTGCAATGAAACATCTAACATTTTAATTATTAGTGGAATTGCAGAGGTTCAGTGTCTCTGTATAGCCACCATAGTAAGTACCAAATCAAAAGCAGAAAGACAAAAAACAGATATAGAAATGACAGTTTATCATGGCATAGACTGTTAAGTTTTTTAGGCTGGTTGATCACTTTTCAGTATGAGAGAAGATAAAAAAATTCCATCTTTTGAATTTGAATTAGTGATGAATCTGGTGAGAGGCCTGGAATACAAACCCTATGAGGAGAGGCTGAGGGAGCTGGGATCATTTAGACTGGAGGAGGCTCAGGGGTGACTTGTATACAACTACCTGAAGGGAGGCTGTAGCCAGGTGGGGGTTGGTCTCTTCTGCCAGGCAACCAGAAACAGAACAAGGGGACACAGTCTCAAGTTGCGCTGGGGGAGGTATAGGCTGGATGTTAGGAGGAAGTTGTTGCGAGAGAGAGTGATTGGCATTGGAATGGGCTGCCCAGGGAGGTGGTGGAGTTGCCATCCATGGAGGTGTTCAAGACTGGATAAGGCACTTAGTGCCGTGGTCTAGTTGATTGGGCTGGGTGCTAGGTTGGACTGGATGATCTTGGAGGTCTCTTCCAACCTGGTTATTCTATGATAATTCTATGATTTACACAGCTGATGGGAGAATAACATTTTATAGGAAAAGGAAAAACTCAATCTGCAAATTCATTGCCAGAGGTAAAAGGCTTGATCAAAGCATAGAAAAGAAAGGCATTTAAGGGAGAGTGCAAAAGCATACCACTGCCTCCTTGGCATGTTACCATGGACCAAATAGACCAAATGAATTAGATCAATAGGAGCATTCAGCCAAAAGCTTGCCCAATCAATCACATGGGTAATGATGGCAGCTGCCAGGGAAATATGATAGCTGCATCAGCTGGTGAACTACCTGTATCAAATAATGCAAGAAGACTATGGAAATTTCCCTCTCTGATTTCAAAGACCATGCATTTAAAAATCTGTATGTTTGGCACGTAGCAACTCTTGTGATAAAGGATCCTATCCACTATGCTGTAAGAACTGGTATTTTGCCAGTAGCCATACAGGGGGTCTTAATGATTGTGGATTTGTCTCAGATAATTTTGTGCTGCAACTCCTTTGAGACTACTGCTTTTAACTGCATAGAGGCATCATCTGAACATAGATCTTAGAGTGACTATTCAGTTTCAGCACTAATGCTGTTAGTTGTAGTATTTTATTTTTAGCCAAAGCCTGAAGGACTCACTGAAGAAAATGTTCCATGAGGTTTGTAATAGAAGTAAGATAGGACTTTTGAGCTGCTGGAGTTGTGTTAGTAGAACACTGTTAGGTATAGTAATGCTAAATGTAGTGATTCTATAGAATTGTCTGAATATGGTACACTGGAACATAAGCCATGGACAGGCGAGAGTGCACAAGCTCAGAAGTACTGAGTTGAGATAAAATAGAAGGTTGGAATGACCTTAGAGAATGGTGTAACAAATAGAAACAAATGTAAGGCTGGAGCCTGTGGTTTTCGCCTATCTCTGCTGGCTTAGATTGCTTAGACACAACGTACCTGCTGCTGAGAGAACATGATGAATGTCCGTGCTAATTAGTATGTAATTTCTAACGCAAGTACCTGTAACCAATTACAGTTTAATACGATTTGTAGCCTTCTGATGAAAGGTATAGAAACACAGGTTTGGAATGCAATAAACGGATCGGATTGAATTTGCTTGTGTCAAGCTTCTCCCTGTCTCTTCTGACGCTTATGGCATTGTAGCCCGTGGCAGAATACAAGGAGTGTTATTGGGTTTTACAGAGAAAGATCAGGACTAAAGATCAGTTAGGGAAAAAAAAAAAGGTCCAATAAGGGATTCTCAAATGTAATTTGAAAGTAGTTCCATAGCCAAGAGATTGGATAAACTCTTCTTCCTTATATGTGGATATAGAGGTTGTTTGTTTGCTTTGTTTGCTTTGTTTTTTAAATGCAGGATTTATGAAAAACATTTTGATAGGGTGTAGAGAGATTTTTGCTAACAGGACATGAA
>WAAF01003887.1:91070-141507 GCA_013400475.1 Tricholaema leucomelas | reverse complement strand
GGGGGGGGGGGGGGGGGAGAGGGAACACTCAAACCACTACAGGACCTTAAAATCATTTAGTTTCAACTGTCTAGGGATACCTTTCCTTAGATCAGTTGTGTGTTGGTTTAAGGTTAATTGGAATATTTTGATGAGAGAAATTAGATCATTGGTTGTGAAAAGAAAATAATGATAATGTCTATATCATTCATTGGTTTGCTGAGAAGGATAAAATACCAAAACATAAACAATGCTCTCTCACTTTGTCCTGGGACATTGCCTTTTTTGTTTCTCTNACGTAAGGAGGATTTTTTTTCCTGTGAGGGTGACAGAAGGCTGGAATAGACTGCACAGGGGGGTTGTGAAGTCTCCCTCTCTGGAGATATTCAAGACCTGCCTGGAGGCATTCCTGTGTGGTCTGCTGGTCGACCCAGACCCCCAGGTCCTTCTCCTCAGGGCTGCTCTCCAGCCATTCATCACCCAGCCTGTATCTGTGCCTGGGATTGCACCGACCCAGGTGCAGGACCTTGCACTTGGCCTTGTTAAACGTCATGAGGTTGGCCTGGGCCCACCTCTCCAGCCTGTCCAGGTCCCTCTGGATGGCATCCCTGCCCTCCAGCAAGTCAGCTGTGCCACACAGCTTGGTGTCATACACAGCTTGGTGTCATCACTTACTTTTAACTCTGATCTGCTCTGATATCTCACCTCTAATCTCCACAACTAACATATAAGCTTTGTTGGCTGCTGCTGGCTTCTGCTTTGTTTAGTTTGTCCATCTGAGATAGAGAGGAGAGAAAGAAAAACAGTGTGTGTGGGATAGGTTTGAGCCTTTCTGGGCAGTTTTCTTTGTCTAGGAGGGAGTTTGGATTTCTATATTACTTTTAACTTGTATATAATTGTAAGTACTTGTAAATATATATGTTGTATATATATGTTTGTAAATTTTGCTATGCTGCAAATATAGCTTCACCTTACTTCCGATTCATCTGAGCTGGTCTGGTGAATTTCAAATAGTAGGAGAGACAGTTCCTAATCCACCACAAGTTGCTAAGAGCCCCATCGAACCTGACCTTGAACACTTCCAGCCAGCAGGCTTCCACAACTTCTTTGGACAATCTGTTCTGGTGCCTCATCACCCTCACAGTATAGAACTTCTTTCAGATACCTCATTTAAATCTACCTTCTTTCAGTCTAAAACTATTTCCCACATTCTGTTCACTGCACCCCTCAACAAAGAGCTCCTCCTCATCTTTCCTGTAGGCCCGTTTTAAATACTGGAAGGCTGCTATAAAGCCTCTCTGGAGATTTCCTTCTCTTGTCCATGTTATACAACCTCAACTCTCTTAGTCTGTCATTGTAGGAGAGATGCTCCATCCTTCTGATTATCTGATGCCTCCTCTAGACCCACTCAAGCAGGTCCATGTCTTTCCTACAATGGGATTCTTCTTTTGATGCAACTCAGAATGTGATTAGCTTTCTGGGGTGTGAGCATGTATTCCTGTCTCATGTTCAGTTCTCCATACACAAACACCTTCAGGTCATTCTCTACATGGCTGTTCTCTATCCAATCATTACCCATGTATTTATGCTTGGTATTGCCCCAGTTCATATACAAGAGCATGTACTTGATCTTATTGAACTTTATGAGGTTTGCCCAGGCCCACCTCTCAAACCTGTCAAAGTCCCAAAACATCCAATCTGATAGTGTATTTGTTTCACTCATATAGAAGCAGCAAGTGAGATGGTTGTCCTGGAGTCCTGTATACCCCAAAATTCCTCTCCCTCTGTGGTTTGAACGGGAGAGGAAAAGGTGCAAAAAGACTTGTTGCCCTCACTGCCATGCAGGTGTGAAGGGGGGGGAGCAAGGGACCCTTCCGGCATGAGGGGTACCCTGTACAGTGCCCACGCTGGAATTGGCTGGAGATTGGCTGTGGTCTTTGCGCCCAGGCAGTGGTAACTCAGCTCTTTGTCTGAGAAGGGTATAATTATTGGGGGGACTTCCCGCCTTGGGGTTCCCACCTTGGAGTTCGTTCCCGCTTTGGAGTTCTCATCCGCCTAAATAACTTCTGCAGAAGGAGCCCCTGGCACTCTGAAAGACAAGCTCTGAAGGACGGCTTCCACCTTAATCACCCTTTATGGTTCTTAACGACCCACGGAGGCTTCTGAAAGACTGGAAGGGACAAGCATCTGGACCGCCCTTCCATTCAGCCAGCCTGACTCACCTGTGAGTAACTTTGGCTCAGCCTTACATTGATAGTGGGGGACACTATATATTTAATAGCTTAAGCCTCTTCCAACTTCCAACTTGCAAAATAGTCAAGTCTACCTATGGTATCCCTGTAGATCTTCTCAACCAACTGAACCTGCTAATTAAAACTACATTAATTTCTGTATATAGTTTTGGGGGCAGGTTTTTGGGAAAATAAAAGAACTCTATTTTTCTATAAATTTCTGACTCATCCACATTAATTCCCTGCCTCCATAACAATGGTTAATCCTGATTTGGATGTTGGTTCTACATGGTAAAAAAACAGGAAAGTTACATAAGCTTATTTCTAGCTGCATTTTGCATTTGAATCAAAAAACCACAATGGACATTTAAATGCTCATGTTCTTTATATAACCATGGAAGACAGGTATGAGCCTTAAGGCTTTCAAGAGGAGATTCTGTCTGCCTGATTGAGTAAGAGTCTCTGGGAAACTTCAGAATCACTGATCCCTGTTGACCATATACTGAATAAGCACTTTACCTGAGGCACCTAACAAAAAAACTAGGCGTACCTTCTTGCCTGAATAGGGATTTCAGTCAATACTTACATCCGTGCAGGGTACCAAAATAAGAAATTCCCATCTACAGCAAGTCACTTGTGTTACCAACAATACACACCTTTATAGAATGACTCACTGCTCAGAGGACTCACACAGAAAGTGGAAGATTTTATGTCCTCTTTAGCATAGGGGTGAGAGAGAATAGACACTGCAATCTGTGAAAGGGACTCCAGGTTTTAGTTTCCTTTTGGGGATTAGATTGTTTAATATGTAATGTATTGATCTGCTGTCCATGTCATGAGAATATAATGGCATATTAAACTGACTTAATTAAGAATAAACTTCTACACTTCAGGTGCCAGTTTATTGCACCTAGTATTTTCCCTCATTTCCTCAGTATACAGTTGAGGTACTGGAACATGTCTAGAGAAGGGCTACAATGCTGGTGAGGAGCCTGGAGCACAAGTCCTATAAGGAGAGGATGAGGGAGCTGGGGTTGTTTAGCCTGGAGAAGAGGAGGCTCAGGGGTGACCTCATTGCTGTCTATGACTACCCGAAGGGAGGTTGTAGCCAGGTGGGGGTTGGTGTCTTCTGCCAGGCAATCAGCAACAGAACAAGGGGACACAGTCTCAAATTGTGCTGAGGGAGGTCTAGGCTGGATGTTAAGAGGAAATTCTTCCCAGAGAGAGTGATTTGCTATTGGAATGGGCTGCCCAGGGAGGTGGTGGAGTCGTTGTCCTTGGAGGTGTTCAAGAAAAGCCTGGCTGAGGCACTTAGTGCCATGGTCTGATTGATTGGCCAGGCCTGGGTGATAGTTTGGACTGGATGATCTTGGAGGTCTTTTCCAAGCTGGTCTATTCTATTCTGTTCTGTTCTGTTCTATTCTATTCTACTACATACCCAGAATCACAGAATTACATAACTTCAGAGATTGGAAGGGACCTCAGTGATCATTAAGTCCAACATCTCTGTCAAGGTAGGATCACCTAGGATAGTTTACACAGAAATGCATCCTGGTGGGTTTTGAAAGATTCCAGAGAAGGAAACTCCACAACCTCTCTGGGCATGCTGTTACAGTGCTCTGTCACCCTCACTGTAAAGAAGTTTCTCCTCTGTTGAGGTGAAACCTTCTGTGTTCCAGTTTGTAGCTGTTGCACCTTGTCTTATTACTGCTGACCACCAAAAAGAGATTGGTCCCCTCCCCTTGACACCCATCCCTCAGATATTTGTACACATTGATTCATAGGGGAGATGCTCAAGACCTCCAGTCATTCTCGTGGTTCTCCACTGGACTCAGTCTAGTAACTATTCCAATAAAGGCACATATATGTTCCAAGGGTTTAAGCTGTTTCTGATCCTCACAAAAAGGTATGCACTACTGTTTACTTGACAGGCACCAGGAAACTGCAACAAAGCATTTCATCCTGTCATTTTCCTTAAGTTCTTTCCCTAAATGAACGCTGATGGTGACTATCAGAGATAAGAAACAAAGTTAAGATGGAATCCATTGTTAACCACTGTGCCTCTTCCTATGCTTTCAAATAAAGCATATTTTTTTCTGGAAGCATATTTAAGTTCTGAGAGAAAAGAACATGCATTATGTGCAAGATGCCAAAGAAATGAAAGAATCAAAACATTTATACTGTAATTTCTTTCTAGTAACCTATAAGTATCACAAAGACTCAGGCTATCCTTTTCTGTTTATTTCCACTGAGGCATTATAGCTGCTGCTTTCATCTTTTTTTAATGCACAAACAATTCATATCCGATTTAAATCTGTAGTTAACGTGTTCATACTCTTTATTCTACCAAAACCTGTTTCCTGAAACTCATCAACAAAACTGTAATTCTCTTGATAGTTTTATTCTTCCTTTCCATTAAAGATCAGAACAGAATCCACCTGGACATCAGTGATTTAAAGGGATCATGCATAAATCCAGTACCACAAGAAATGTGATGTAAATCCACTCCTATAATTTCTATTTCTGATGTCAATATATGCGGTCATAACAGTCTAAAATAAGGTGTTCTGAAGGCTTCTTTTTACATTCTTTAAGGGACTGTTGGAAAATACTGTTATTCTAGTAGCAACACATGTAAATTCTAGTTGCCACAGTAAAATCATTCTGTAATTTTGGCCTTATTACAGTAGCTCATTAAAAATAGTGACTTGGTAGAGGACATCCCCTATTCTAATGACACTGATATTTTTTCCCATCACTTTTTGTTCTTCTGATACCAGAAGATAAGGACAGATTTAGGTCCAGGTTTTTGAGTTGAAGAGGTCTGAACAGAAGCCTATATGAGCTAGTTTTGTTAGTCATTGTGCTAGTTTGAGCCTACCTAGGATATTTTGGTGAGAGGAATTAGATTATAGGCTGTGAAAAGGAAACAATGGTGATGTCTACTGCACTCATAGGCTTGCTGAGATGTATAAGAACAAAAGCATAAACTTAAGAGAGTTTGCTCTCTGACTTTGGGCTGCACAACTCTCTCTCTAACCTAGGCTGGATGAGGCCTTGAGCAACCTGGTCTAGTGGGAGGTGTCTCTGCCTATGGCAGGGGGTTGGAGCTGGATGATCCTTGAGGTCCCTTCCAACCTAAACCATTCTATGATTCTATGATTCTATTCTAACTTGCTGTCTGACTAATCCATCTGCTTCCTAACCCCCCTGGCTGATCCTCCAAACTCACCTTGAATGTTAGGCAAATCTGGGGTAAGGTAGATGGGTTGAAAGAAGGTATAAGGTGGCTGGGAGCCCCTCCTGGGGACTCTGGTTTCTGGGTGGGCTGTTGTGTTTCTGTATTACTTTTTAACTTGTATATTTCTGTCTATGGCTGTATAGATTGTAAATACCTGCTTGTATCTTGTGCTAAGCTGTAAATAGAAAGCTTCATTCTAATTTCCAGATCGTCTGAGCCTAGTCTGGGTGATTTTCAAAAGAGTGGGGGAGCAGGTAAGATCCAAACCATCACAAACATAAAGAATTGTTAATCTCTTTATTAATAGATGTATAGCAATATGCTACTGTGACAATGAGACTTCTCTATATTTTTATTCCTTTTGTCCTTCCTTCTCTTGTGGTCCTGTGCACATTATAAAAGTGATGGATTTAAAATCTTTAAGTGCCAACAGAATCAAAAAATATTCTTTTTCTCAGCTTTCATTATTCCACCAACCTTGACAGAAAAAACAACAAAGACCACCAAGCCATGCTGGGTAAATTATCTCTTGCTTCATTTTTAAAAGGACTCAAGGATGAAAATTCAATAATTACATACAAGGAATATAATATCTTTAAATCCATTTGGTTGAAAAACACTCATATGTAAAACAGCAAGAAATAAATACTGTCATTTACCAATACCACTCTTCACATTATGAATTAAAATATACTAAGCAGCTGTGTGTTCTCAGGGAATGAAATCTCTTTTTTTGATACAAGAGTCCTTCAGTGTGATGATGGAAGTCCACGAGTGAAATAACATGAATGTTTAAGGTTCGTTGTAGAAGTGAGTTTTGTCCTCTGGAGATGCACATTCAAATATAGCCTCGGGTCATACAGATAATGAATTTGGTGGTTTCATTTGGCTCAGAGTAAATAGTGGACTCTTAACTAAAGACAAATCACACTGCCAAAAATAAAGAAAGATTATCAGATGAGATTGCAGTACAATGTTTATACTGTTAAATAAACTTCAGAGTATCACTTCAGGCACCTCATACCACAACTTCACTTTTTTTTTTTCATTAATTTGTCCATCAGACTGAACATTAAAAGACAGTGGAAAATGTTGTATATATAAATATTTATTAAGAATTCAACACATTTCAAAACTGGGAGGTGCATTTGCATCCACCACAAATATTGTTGAATAATAAGGATTTTCTGATTCATTATGCTAAAATATGGATTTGATAAATATTTTTTGGTATGATTCAGTTATACCTGAAAATTACCATGGAATCCATCATCCAAAGTTAAAATGAATTTTCATAGGCAAATATTAAGAAACAAAATGTTATATCACAGGATCACAGGCTCACAAGGTGTTAAGGGTCGGAAGGGACCCAAGGAGATCATCGAGTCCAACCTCCCTGCCAGAGCAGGACAATACTATCTAACACAGATCACAGAGGAACACATCCAGACAGGCTTTGAAAGTCTCCAGAGAAGCAGACCGCACAACCTGTATGCCAACATATATGTGTATACATTGAGGCCTTGAGCAACCTGGTCTAGTGGGAGGTGCCCCTGCCTATGGCAGGGAATTGGAGCTGGATGATCCTTGAGGTCCCTTCCAACCTAAACCATTCTATGATTCTAAGATTCTATGTATATAACATACATGTAACATACATAACATATTTACATATGTAAAAAATCAAAACTTTAAAGTTAACAATAACTGAAGCACAAATTGCATACAAAAGGTATTAATAAGAAGAAATTATTGGTTAAAAACATATCAATATATAATAACAACAGCATCTTTCATCACACTTCTATGCATCATTTAATTTAGATACAGAAATTCTGCAAAACAGACTGTTTTAGATATTGATATGTATTTTCTCCCTTTAAGTGTCCTCATTTCCATATATTTAATTATTATTTTTGCTGCTACATTTCTCTCTGTTTCATACATCTTACACATCTATCAAACACTACATATTGATTGTCAGATAACCAAGAACCAATTATTGAGAGCTTGTCTACTGACAGGGTTGCTTTTAGCTTCTTTGTATTTACCCTTATATCAAGAGTGTTAGGCATTTGGTCTGTATCTGTCTTCTCTCAGTGTCATAAGACATGAGATGTAAGTTTTCAATTTTCACTGTTGGTCTCAAGCAATCACAACAACTGGAGTTGTTTAGCCTGGAGGGGAGGAGGCTCAGGGGTGACCTCATTGCTGTCTACAACTACCTGAAGGGAGGTTGTAGCCAGGTGGGGGTTGGTCTCTTCTCCCAGGCAACCAGCAACAGAAAAAGGGGACCCAGTCTCAAGTTGTGCTGGGGGAAGTCTAGGCTGGATGTTAGGAGGAAATTCTTGCCAGAGAGAGTGATTGGCATTGGAATGGGCTGCCCAGGGAGGTGGTGGAGTTGTCGTCCTTGGAGGTGTTCAAGAAAAGCCTGGCTGAGGCACTTAGTGCCATGGTCTAGTTGACTGGCTAGGTTGGACTGGATGATCTTGGAGGTCTCTTCCAACCTGGTTGATTCTATGATTCTATGTAGGGTACGGTTTACAGAGAAAACCTGGTGCAGAGATTGCTGAGCAAGTATGTAAAAATTAAATATAACCCAAAATATAAATCTCATATGGCACAAAGACAACAATGATATTCTTGTCTGAGTTGGGTTTTTTTGCTTGCTTGGTTGGTTTTGGTCTTTCTGTTTTGTTTTGTTGTTTTTGTTTAGTTTTGGTTTTGGTTTTCTTTCAATGGTAGTAGAGGAAATTGCTTTCTTTTGTGTCATCTTGGGTCAGCTAAGAAAGCACTAATTTTATTTATCTAATTATTTATTTAATTTTATGATTGCTCTCAGAAGAAGCTGAGTGGGGCCACAACCAAGGCAGACAGCTGAACCAGCCCATGGAATGTTTAATAATAATAATAATCAGCAAGTTTGCAGATGACACCAAGCTGGGGGCTGATGTGGCTGGGCTGGAGGGCAGAAGGGCTCTGCAACGGGACCTTGACCGCCTGGACAGATGGGCAGAGTCCAAGGGGATGGCGTTCAATGGCTCCAAGTGCAGGGTGCTGCACTTTGGCCACAACAACCCCATGCAGAGCAACAGGCTGGGGTCGGAGTGGCTGGAGAGCAGCCAAACAGAGAGGGATCTGGGGGTGCTGATTGATACCCGCCTGAACATGAGCCAGCAGTGTGCCCAGGTGGCCAAGAGAGCCAATGGCATCCTGGCCTGCATCAGGAATGGTGTGGCCAGCAGGAGCAGGGAGGTCATTCTGCCCCTGTACTCTGCACTGGTTAGACCACACCTTGAGTACTGTGTTCAGTTCTGGGCCCCCCAGTTTAGAAGGGACATTGAGATGCTTGAGCGTGTCCAGAGAAGGGCAACGAGGCTGGTGAGAGGCCTCGAGCACAGCCCTACGAGGAGAGGCTGAGGGAGCTGGGATTGTTTAGCCTGGAGAAGAGGAGGCTCAGGGGAGACCTTATTGCTGTCTACAACTACCTGAGGGGTGGTTGTGGCCAGGGGGAGGTTGCTCTCTTCTCTCAGGTGGCCAGCGCCAGAACGAGAGGACACAGCCTCAGGCTGCGCCGGGGGAAGTTTAGGCTTGAGGTGAGGAGAAAGTTCTTCACTGAGAGAGTCATTGGACACTGGAATGGGCTGCCCAGGGAGGTGGTGGAGTCGCCGTCCCTGGAGCTGTTCAAGGCAAGATTGGACGTGGCACTTGGTCTAGCCTTGAGCTCTGTGGTGAAGGGTTGGACTTGATGATCTGTGAGGTCTCTTCCAACCCTGATGACACTGTGGTACTGTGATAATGTGAGATCATGCCCATTATATTAGGGAAGGGCTGACTGGGTCAAGTGCAGGTGCATTGAGTAGGCAACTGTAGTGTGATGCAGCAGGGCAGAATCAGATGGCTGGACCGAGCTAGGCCAGGCCATTTTGACCTCACTGTGTTTTGTATCACTCATTTTATATGCTATTTCATTCATATTATTTTTCTTCTTGATTATTTTTTTGTCTCTTTTTGCTGCTTTGTTAAAATCTCTTTATTTCAGCCCACAGGCTTTTGCATTTTCCTCCTGATCTTCCTTTCTATTCCTCTGAGGAGTGAGGGTGGACAATTGCATGAGCAGCTGCAGAGGGCTTGGTTTCCATCTGGATCTGAACCACAATACGTGTCAATATAAAAGGGTTTCACAGGCTGCTGTTTTTCCCTTGTCTTGTTACTTTTCTTGCTGCTGCTATTGCTGCTAACTAGAGTATTTCTTCACACTTACAAAAGAAGCATTTTACTTGGTGAAAAATTCCATTCATAGTAACTCACAAGCTTTAACATCAGATGATTCACTATTCAAGTATTACTACAAACATCTTTCAGTAGCTGAGTCAAAACTGGCTACAAGAATAAAGGTAGGGAAGAATTCTCAAGGAAAGTTTATCTCAGCAACTTAATCTCTACAGCTCAGTTTAGCATCTTAAAAAATGACTCTGTCTTCTCAGTACAATCCATCTCAATTTGTCACTTGATCAATGGCATCAAGACACGGATATGGTACAATACAATGCAGACTAAGGAACAGACAACAGCTGCAGGAACCTAATAATTATAATTAAATTGTCTTTATTTGAGCATCTGCTTTACAAAGGAAGAATTAACTTGTGTTTTATAAATTATTTGAACAGGGAATGACTGAATGTAACATATTAACATAGTTACACAAACTGGAATACAGCTGCATAATAGTCTGCCAACGATGAACTTTTTTTTAAGCTTATTTACCTTCCAACTTTGCTGCCTATTAGACTAAAATGGCATTAACAATCTGTAGATTAAAATGACATTATCAATCTGCTTAATAAAGTCTATGTGCAATCCAGATACCACAATACACATTTCTGGTGGTGGCATAAAGCATAGAAGGACTCTGTCAAGTCTCATCCTAATGATATTTCAATCATAGAATGGTTTAGGTTGGAAGGGACCTCAAGGATCATCCAGCTCCAACCCCCTGCCACAGGCAGGGACACCTCCCACTAGAGCAGCTCGCCCAAGGCCTCATCCAGCCTGACCTTAAACACCTCCAGGGAGGAAGCATCCACAACCTCCCTGGGCAACCCGTTCCAGTGCCTTACCACCCTCACTGTAAAGAACTTCCTCCTAACATCCAGTCTAAATCTCCCCTCTTCCAGCTTAAACCCATTCCCCCTCGTCCTAACATTACTAGACCGTGTAAATAGTCCCTCCCCAGCTTTCCTGTAGGCTCCCTTCAAATACTGGAAGGCCACTATAAGGTCTCCTCGAAGCCTTCTCCTCTCCAGGCTGAAGAGCCCCAACTCTCTCAGCCTGTCCTCATAGCAGAGGTGCTCCAGCCCTCTGATCATCTTCGTGGCTCTCCTTTGGACCCGCTCCAGCAGTTCCATGTCCTTCTTGTATTGGGGGCTCCAGAACTGCACACAGTACTCCAGGTGGGGTCTGACGAGAGCAGAGTAAAGGGGGAGAATCACCTCCCTTGCCCTGCTGGCCACACTTCTCTTGATGCAGCCCAGCACTCGGTTGGCTGTCTGGGCTGCATGTGCACACTGCCGGCTCATGTTGAGCTTCTCGTCGACCCAGACCCCCAGGTCCTTCTCCTCAGGGCTGCTCTCCAGCCATTCATCACCCAGCCTGTATCTGTGCCTGGGATTGCACCGACCCAGATGCAGGACCTTACACTTGGCCTTGTTAAACATCATGAGGTTGGCCTGGGCCCACCTCTCCAGCCTGTCCAGGTCCCTCTGGATGGCATCCCTGCCCTCCAACAAGTCAGCTGTGCCACACAGCTTGGTGTCATCTGCAAACTTGCTGAGGGTGCACTCAATTCCTCTGTCCATATCACTGACAAAGATGTTACAGAGCACTGGTCCCAGCACTGACCCCTGAGGAACACCACTTGTCACCGGTCGCCAGGTGGACATTGTGCCATTGATCACCACTCTCTGCATGCGACCATCCAGCCAATTCCTTATCCAGTGAGTGCTCCACCCATCCAGTTTGTGCTTTTCCAGTTTGGTGACCAGGATGTCATGTGGGACAGAGTCGAATGCCTTACTCAGATCCAGGTAGATGACATCAGTTGCCAGATCTTCTTTCTAAGTGACTTAAATTTACCAAATGTAGACATTCAAAAGCCCTTGTTGCTTCCACAGCATTTGATCATTCTAGCACATTATCTAGGGAAAATTTGCATTTAAAAAGATAAGAAACAAACAAACAAAACAACAACAAAAAAACATTAATAAGGCAATTTGTTTCTCTCTGTAGGTCTTGGCCTGCCATCTTAGCCATTACATTACTTCAAATGGAAGATCTTTTCCTGCCTTGTTTAGTTTATGGCTTAAATTCTCTGCTTCACAGATTGCATTGAGTTGGAACAAAATGTCAAAGGGCATCTTGTACAATACCCCTTCAGTGAGCAGGGACAACTCCAACTTGGTCACGCTGCCCAGGGCCACATCAAGTTTGATCTTGAATGTTTCCAGGGATAGGGCTTCAATTACATCCCTGTTTTAATATTTTGCCACTCTTACTGTGAAGAACTTCCTTATGTCCTTCCTAAGCTCCAGTTAAAGACTATCACCCTTGTGTTGTTATTACAAGCCCCTCTAAACTATCCTTCCCCAGCCTTCCAGTAGGTCCCCTTAAGATACTGAAATGTAGCTTTAAGGTCTCCCCAGAGCCTTCTCCTCTCCAGATTCGGCAGCCCCAATTCTTCAAAGGAGAGGTTCTCCAGCCCTCTGATCATCTTTGTGGCCCTCCTTTGGACCCAGGACAACAGATCCATGTCTTTCTTGTGTTGGTGGCCCCAGAACTGAACACAATACTCCAGAGAACAGTAGAGTGGGATAATCACCTGTCCCAGGCTGCTGGCCATGCTTCTTTTGCTCCAATCCAGGATTCAACTTGCTTTCTAGGCTGCAAGTGTGCATTGTTGGCTCATGTCCAGATTCTTGTCCGCCAGTACACCCCAGACCTTTTCTGCAGGGCTGTGCTAAATTTCACCATCCCCTGGCCTGCATTCCTATCTAGGATTACTGCAACCTAGTACAGGACCTCTCATTTTGCACTATTGAACTTTATGAGATCCTCCTTAGTCCACCTCTACAGCTTGTTGAGGTCCCTCTACTTCTGATGTGTTTTCAAAATTTATGGAGAAGATTCAAATCAATTTTGACATTTGAAAATGATGGAAACAAAAATTAGAATTTCCCATTACTGAGAAATCAAGGGGCAAATATTAAATTAGGATAAGTGAGTATTTCTCTGCCTGCTTTCACAGCTATTTGGCAGTTTTAGGGTGATCTAAATGACTTTTCTATGTACACTAATAGAGTAGCAAATTGGTACCTAGAAATACAGAGAACTGATGAAAAGCTTATTCAGTGATCATTCTATCTCTGTGTTCTCCAAATGAATTCTAGCCCCAAATTAATTAATATTAAAATAATAATATCACAAAAATAACAGAAATCATCATTCCATACCATCCAAAATTGCTACCTGAGCAGAAACTTTTGCTAAACCTTAATTTATTTTTCATGCATCCTTCCTACAGAACTCAAAAAGGAAAATACTGTGAACTGAGTCTGTGCATAATGTTAAGCAGTATCATCACAGTATCACAGTATCACCAAGGTTGGAAGAGACCTCATAGATCATCAAGTCCAACTCTTCACCACAGGGCTCAAGGCTAGACCATGGCACCAAGTGCCACGTCCAATCCTGCCTTGAACAGCTCCAGGGGCTAGATCATAGAACATCAGAGGAGGAACAAAAATGCTGAACCTTCCAAAAGGAACATCAGAGGGGACAATTCCTTCTATCCTCTAACTATTTCATGTTAAAAAATAAAAGATAAGCAAATGCTGTTCGAGAGAGTTATTTACTGTAGTGGATCTTAGGCTGTGTGAAAAATAGCATTACACTTTGTGAGCCAATGCCTTTAACTGCTTGGAAGTTTTGCCTGAAAATGATTGAGTCTTGCCCTATCTCACCTGCAGATTAGTTGCATCTCAAGGATGCTATACAAGGAAAATAAATTGGCTACTTGTTACAGGATCTACTGTCTCAGTGAGCTCTTTTCTTCAAGTATTTTAAACATTTTTATTTTTTCTCACCCTTTGTGAAAGTTCCTAGATGTTTTTTGACATATTATTCATCTTTTATATTTCTTCTTTATGCAATTCTACTCTATTTTGTTATTCTAGTCTAACATCTTTTGCAGTTTGCTCTACAGTAATTCTGGCTCTCCCCTTTTCCTGATATTTACAGAATATCTTCAGTATCTGAAGGGGGCCTACAAAAAAGCTGGGGAGGGACTTTTTAGGCTATCAGAGAGTGACAGGTCATGGGGGATTGGAGCAAAGCTGGAGATGGGTAGGTTCAGACTGGCCTTGAGGAGGAAGTTCTTCAGCGTGAGAGTGGTGACAGCCTGGACTGGGTTGCCCAGGGAGGTGGTTGAGGCCCCATGCTTGGAGGTGTTTAAGGCCAGGCTGGATGAGTCTGTGGCCAGCCTGATCTAGGGTAGGGTGTCTCTGCCCATGGCAGGGGGGTTGGAACTAGATGATCCTCGTGGTCCCTTCCAACCCTGACTGATTCTATGATTCTATGATGTAAATGATGATGTATATTTAGTGTTGTTCTCATACAAAACCTGTGTTTTTTTCACTTCACATAAAATATCAGGACACTGCTTCCATTCTACTCTCAATGATTATATATTTTTTTCTCCTTTTAATTTCAATTAATTAAATGGTGAACAAAATACTGCACATTAATATCACTTTTTCCTAAAATAGTTTTGCAAAATCTTTTGGACAGTATTTAGTTATCTAAACAGAGGCAAATAATGCCAATTAAGGTGCCCTAGATAATCCTTACAGGATTTATGAACAAGACACCAAATCTACAGAAAATCTGCATTTTCTAGAACAACAATGGAAAGCCACCTGTAGTATCCTAAAGGCATCTCAGATGGCATCAAGCACCTTTGCTTGGTACTGGATTTGATACTGTCAGGCAGGCCTAGGAGGCTGCTGACCTTATCCTACAGCAGGTATCTACATTTCATCAGCTGAAAATCTCTGTTGACAACAGAGTTTAATCACCTGTTCTCCATTTAGATGGAGAACTCCATATTTTAGATGGAGAACTCCATATTTTAGATGGAGAATTCCATATTTTACACCCCTACATTTATATACTGGCATCTAGAGTGTAGTAGCACTGAAAGCCACTCCATTTTGCCCTACCAAAGGACACCTCTAATAACAAAAATAATCAAACTAAAAAACCCTAATCAATCCATGGTTTAACTAATCAATTTATGGTTTAAGGGTGAACTTTGTAGAGTGAGGATAATGATTGGACTTTATGGTCCTGAGAGTCTTTTCCAACCAGAATGTTTCTGTGATTCCAGTACTAGTTACTTTTTAAAGAACTACACTAACACCTCTCCTTGACCTATTTCTAGTCCTATTTCTCAACTTAAAAACATCTGAGATAATACAGCTAATATAGATCACCTCCACAGGGTATTGGATTTTATACTGTTGTTATGGGCATTTCACTTAAATACTAACAAATCATTTCAGACTAGAAGTAACTGAGAGCTGTTCTTCAGCTGCTGCAAAAGAATAAGAGTAAAAATCCAGCCATCAGAAGAAGCAGTTCTGTAAGCAGGGTCTTCCTTATTTCTTCTTAGGAGTTTTTCTGTTGGTGTAAAACACATTCTTGGTAACAGCATTGAAGCACTAAAGTGCATTTGTGAGCTGGAACTGCTGAGCTCAGTATTTGCCTCAGTGTGTCCATTTAAGCAGGTGGATCTTCATCATAAACAAAGAGCTGGGAAATTTCTCCTGCTAGCAAATGAACATGAAATGAAAGGTATAGTTATAATTGTCTTCAGATAATGAAAGAAGCTGACTCCAGAAATTTCATCTGCTAAGTGTAAATTTTATCTGCTAAGTGTATGGACTCTTTTTTCCAAAGGGCAGTTGAAAAAATCTGATAATATTACCTCAGCTCATGGTTGTTGCTTGTTTTCTCTTCTGCTTTTCACCTTCATAAGTTCTCTCTCTTCTCCTTTTTTTTTACCTAATTAATCCCTCCCACAGAACAAAAATATGAGGAAAAATACTTGCAAATATTTAACAGAACTAGGTAATGTCACTAAAATTGATAAAAATTAAATTTCTTCTTTTTCTTCAATATCAGCATTTCTTAATTTATTCCAGACATAAAACCTTATGTGGTTGTCATAAAATATTTCAGCTGACTGTGCATTATATGTTTTACCTCTTATGTACAGACAAAAGTTTTCTAACATGGCAATAAAAATGTTCTCTGCAACTAGGAATAAATGTTGATACACCTGCACTTGACTGATAGCTAAAAAGACTTTCTGGAAAATAGAATCTCAGGAAACAAATCACTACTGAATTTTTCTCTCACTGAATTGTATTTCAGTGCTTCCTTGAATTCTATGCTTGCGCCTCTGAACTTAAGTTGAGTGGTTTGGGTGTTCCCTGCCCCCCACACTTTAGAAATCACCCAGACTAGACTCAGCCAGCTCTGGAAATATGAATGAAGCTTATATTTACAGCTGGCACAATGTACAAGCAGATATTTACAGTATATACAGTTATAGACAGAAATATACAAGGTGAAAAGGTAATACAGAAACACAACTCCCCTCCCAGAAACCTGAGTCCCCAGGAGGGGCTCTCAACCACCCCCTCACCTTCCCCTACCCCTCTCAACCTTTCCCCAGTCCCAAGGAAGAATGGAGGTTCGGCCAGGGGGATTAAGAAGCACAGGTGAATCAGCCACAAAAGCAAATGGAGGGTGAGGTTAGAAAGCACGATGGAGTTCAGCCAGCACTCTCAGCTCTCCAGCAGGCAAAGAGCTGAGAGAACAGCCCGGCATGAAGTGCCCAAGTGAAGTGCAGAGCAAAAGTGACTTTATCTTTGTTTTGGTCTTCTTCTTTACACATCTCAGCAAGACTGTGAGCGAAGTAGACCTCACCATTGTTTTCATTTCACAACCTATGATCTAATTCTTCTCACCAAAACATTCCAGCTAGGCTCAAACTAGCACAAGTGGTTTTTCTTTGCTTTAATTTTGGATTATTGTTTTCCTCTGATATATTAGGATAGGCAGACTTGGAGTGTGTCATTTGTCAGTTATTGAACTGCAGACAGTATCATAAACAGTTGCTTTTAAAATTAAGATTTTACCAAAAAAAAGATGGTAAAAATTTATATTTAAAGTCTTAAACGAGGAGAATGTATGAGGGGACACAGTCTCAAGTTGTGCTGGGAGAGGTTGGATGTTAGGTGGAAGTTCTTCCCAGACAGAGTGATTGGCATTGGAATGGGCTGCCCAGGGAGGTGGTGGAGTCACCGTCCCTGGAGATGTTCAGGAAAAGACTGGATGAGGCACTTAGTGCCATGGTCTAGGTGATTGGATAGGGCTGAGTGTTACTTTGGACTGGATGATCTTGGAGATCTCTCCCAACCTGGTTGATTCTATGATTCTAACTACTGTATGTAGCTAACTAAAAGACAAACATACATAAAATCACACTTTAGAATACTGAAGTGTACTATTAAAACTTGCTAAGCTGCTTTGGTTTCATAGATGAACTAATATAAAAGAGAAATCCATTTTATTTCTTTTCATGTCTAAAATAGAGCCACTCCCAAAGTATTATCACAAAATATGGTCCACCACACAAAAAAACTACTAAACATTCTAAAACAATTTAGAGCAATCAATTGCATATTCATGGGCATATAATCAAAGTGAAGTAGTTGATAATGATGAAGGTATTTTATCAGTAATGGCTGTAATTTGTGCATCATTTGTTCAGTTTATCATGTGAAATATCTTGATTTGATTAGGTCCGATTAAAATTGCAACAGAGAAAGCTAAACTTTTGTTAACTGTATGATAACTTCTGCTATGCAATTTCACTTAAGATAACAGAAAAGCTGTTGGATAATAAAATGAGGCTTTTATGGTATTCTGATAAGTGTCATAGAGCTGAGACTGTGAACAAGAGTGGACAAGAGTAAATTTGGACAGTCTTCTCCATAATACACTGAAGTGACATCGTCAGTGTGGTAGTTTGAGCATTTCCTGTCCCCCCACGAATTCTGACTAACTCAATCAGATGGATGTTGAGGAATGAAGCTATATTTACAGTGTGGCACAATTTACAAGCATATATACATAATATAGACAGATAGTTACAATTATACACAAGTTAAGAGTAATACAGAAATACAAAACCCCTCCTGAACAGCAAAACCACCCAGAGGGCTTTCAAATCAACTCCCTTCTTTCTTTCCACCTCTCCTCCCTTATCTCAGAATCTCTTACGTGCAAAGGGTGAGAATGTGGGAAGCCAGATAAGAAGTTAGAAGCAGAATGATTAGTTGGGGCTATGCAGGTCCAGGCAGAGGGATTAATGAAGCAGGTGGCAGAAAGACAGAGACTGGCTGACTTTTATTTGTTTCTTGGTTTTGTATCTGTCAGCAGAATGAGTGACATAGATACCACTATTATTTTCTTTGCACAGCCAATGATCTAATTTCTTTCATTGAAATACTCCAATTAGCCTCAAATCAGTACAGTCCACCCCGCTGTATCACTTGGGGTTTTGCTGAGAATCATCTGCCTAATCTAAACCAATATTTACAATAATAAACGGTAGAAGGTGTTTTGTTGGGTTTTCTCTCAGTTCGCACTTTGTTCTGGCTACCTCAGATGTAGGTGATTCAAAAGCTCAGAAAACAGAAAACAGCAAACAGTTTGACTCTTCACAGATGAGATGAAAATAGGGACCCAGTTTTTCCACAAGACTGTTCTTGAAATGAGTGCCATTAAGCAGCAGGTCTAATGACCAAGAAGGTCACTTGTTACTGTTCCTGCTGGCCTCAGTGTTTCTAATACAAGCCAGGATACCATTTGCTTTCTTGGCCACCTGGGCACACTGCTGACTCATGTTGAGTCGATTACCAACCAACACTTCTGAGTCCTTCTCCAAGCTGCAGCTTTCTAGCCACATATCCCCACATCTGTAACTTATGATGGGGTTGTTGTTATATATAGCACCATAAATTAAATAGTCAAATAGAGTCATCATCTCTAAAGGGCTGTAGAAGTTTCTGGAGATGTATATATTTATCAGCAAAACTTTAAAAAATCTAAATCCTCAGTAAATCACCAAATGCAAATTTAAGAATTTGGGTAAGCACAGATTCTGTTAGGAAGAAGGAGCAGATCTTTACCATAAACATTAGAAGAAGAAAATCTAAGTGCCACAAAGTTGTCATCAGAGAGCACTTAGCAGTAGTTTCCTACATGTGACAAAAATATTGAAAAACAATAAATTCTTCCAGGTTCAAACCAATTTTTTTGTGGTTCCTTTTACTGGCATTTCAGCAGCTCAGCTCTGAATTGGGTCTTTGTTGAAGGCAAACACCTTTTTTTATCTCAGGATCCTTCCATTGTTCATTTCTGTTGCTAAGTCTTTACCTCACGTTGTTACCATTCGCTTCCTGCCCCTCATTGTAACTTTGAACTTTTTTTTTCCCAATATGGTCAGTTGCATTTCAAAGAAACCAGTTTTCCCTGCTCCTGAAAGTCTCAGCTGCCTGCATCAGCTAGGACAAAGCAGACAGTCATCCTCTATTTTCTATTGCCTTGTCACAACTTTCATGATAACCTGTAGTGAATAAATCTAGTCCCCTTACTGAACAAACTGAGCCCTGGTACAATGCGCTGAAAATCAGTCTTCTATCTGTCATTTAATTCCATTTAGGCATTAAATATAAGTAACAGAAGGACTCCTATATTCCAGCTGAGTGCTCTGATCATTGAGCTACTTGTCAGAATGAGGAGACTGTGATTTCATTAAAAAACATCTGCTTTCAGTCCCTGCAGCTGTAAAGTTCAGAACTAGAAAAAAAAGGGCAACTTGCAACTACAATGCTTAATTTTCATAGTGGATGTGGTTTCAAGCTTCTCTGTCATCTACCATTTGCCTAACCTATGCAATAAGTTTAAGGAAAAAACAAGATAACTTGTCAAAAAATGACAAATTTTCAGCTGGTAACAGGAAATTTGTCACATAGAGCTAATTTTAACTCCATTCTAGTACCTACTATATAATTTAGTCTTAGTCAGAAGATTACAATAAGCCACATATGCTTGACAGCAATAAATGTCACATGCATATTACCATAGAAATTTATGTAGACTATCTCAGAAGATGAATCATACAGCAAAAGCACAAGAATATCAAGGTTTTATACAGACAAAGTGGGCTGAACTTATATAAGAAATATTTTATCTGGGATTTTTGGCTTTTGAGATAGTGGACATAAGGGTTCATATCCTTAGTTGTCTGATTTTTTTTTTGATCCCCATCCACAAGAAGGGTCAGATGGAGGAACCCAGGAACTACAGACCTGTCAGCCTGACCTCAGTGCCAGGGAAACTGATGGAGCAGGTTATCTTGAGGGTGATAACAGCACACCTGAGAGATGGCCAAGGGCTCAGGTCCAGCCAACATGGATTCAGGAAGGGCAGATCCTGCCTCTCCAACCTGATCTCCTTCTATGATCAGGTGACCCACTTGGTGGATGTGGGGAGGCCTGTGGATGTGGTCTATCTGGACTTCAGCAAGGCCTTTGACACTGTCCCCCACAGCAAACTGCTGGCTAAGCTGTCAGCCCACAGCTTGGAAGGCAACACTTTGTGCTGGGTGAGGAACTGGCTGGAGGGCCGAGCCCAGAGAGTGGTGGTGAATGGTGTCACATCCAGCTGGCGGCCAGTCACTAGTGGTGTCCCTCAGGGATCAGTGCTGGGCCCCATCCTCTTTAACATCTTCATAGATGATCTGGATGAGGGCATCGAGTCAGTCATCAGCAAGTTTGCAGATGACACCAAGCTGGGGGCTGATGTGGCTGGGCTGGAGGGCAGAAGGGCTCTGCAGCGGGACCTCAACCGCCTGGACAGATGGGCAGAGTCCAACAGGATGGCGTTGATCCCTTCTTGGTTGGATGATGTCCTTTCCAGGTCTCCAGACTTGGCACAGAGGTTCGCAGGTGCGCAGGCAAGCATAATGTCTTGCAACGTGGCAGTAGCCTGCTCTCTCTCACCAAGCAGGTTGTGGTGTGATCTTTATAAGCATCAAAGCTTGTTGTTACACAACAAAGCTGGTTTTAAGCAGCAGGGCTTCCTGGTATGCTAGGCAAATCAAAGCAAGGGAAAATAAGGCAAAGCAAAATCATTTATGACTTTGGTCATATTTACCAATTGCCTGAGTCTGGCGCTCCATTTGTCCACAGAGATTCAGCAATCAGAATGGCACTTTGACAAAACTAACCATATAAGATGAAGCCAGAGGCTTGCTTTAACCATACTGGGGAAAGCACAGGATATGGATAGGAGGAAAACAAGTCTAGGCAAGCCAGGTCCTCAGACTCAGTGACTCCAGGTCTTTTGTCTTATTTCCTACATTGCTCCCCACTCCAGCAGAGAGGAGGGGGAGCAGGAGGAATCACGCCTGGACAAGGGCACTTATTAGGCCTATTTTGGCCTTCCATGACAGAATTAAACCAGATATTGAAAAAACAAACAAACAAACAAACAAAAAACCCTAAACAAAACAAAAACCCCCAAACTTTTATTGTTCTTCTACATTCAAATCTCAATTATTTACCAGTTTATCTGGATGCTTGAGTGCGAAGGATTAGGACTGGCTGGAAAGAATAAAAATGTGTATAGAACCATTCTTATTCAGCAACAGAGCTGTTACTTAGCTCATTTAACCTTTACATTTGGGTAGCATGATCGTTAGTTAGGCAGTCCAGTACATGAAGTGATATCAGGTCTCAAAATACCATGTATTTATTTATGTCTTATGATATTGAGGTATTAGTTATACTGTGCACAGAGCAGACAAGGAGAGGAGAAAAATAATGGAGGGAAATAAAAAACCAACAACCTAAAACTCTTGTCAAACATCCTGGAAGATTTCACAGGAAAGGCTGCATAAAGCTATAAACTTCACTCAAAAGAACCTATATCTGTAATCCTAGTGCAGATAACATTTATGCCAATGGTGTGTCCAGAAGTGATTTACCAGGGAAATACAAATTGGAGTCATTAGGAACATATGGGAAAAAATATTTCATCTTAGCATAGGAAGGCTGCACACATTTATCTTTTTCCTTCTGCTGTTTCTGTTAAAAGTATGTGTAATGGCATTGCCTACCTCAGGTGATGTCAATGATCAGGTTTTATTTGTCTAATCTCAGCCTCTTCACATGGCTGGAGCTCAGACAGCTTCAAAGATAACTGTAAAGCAGACAGTGGTTGCACAGGAGTATAGAACCACAAACCACCTGCTTGAGAAACCTGCCTCAGCTGCCATCATGTTCTACAGAATTTTGATAGGATAAATATGGAAATTACACACAAAGCTCTGTGAACCTGATGTAGAGGTGATCCCATTAATATTCTTCCTTTTTCTTACATTCCACACAGATGCTGGATGGAAACAGCTTAGTGTCTTTCACAGAAATTGTTTGTTAGCCATCTATATACAGCATGGGTTATACATGTAAACTCATTAAATACCTACATTTTCTTGTGTTACAGGTAAATGCCAAAATAACTCAGACTGGATTTTATGTCCTTCCTGATTAGCTGACATTTAGTACGATTTGGAGCTGACAACAAGGTCCATTGTTACTTTAGACATCCTTAAATAAAATAATAAGAAAGAGCATATTAAAAGAAGAACCAGAATCAGCAAAGACCAGAGTAATCATGTGTATTGGGTTTGACTGAGCTGCAGTTAATTCTCCACAGAGCATCTTTCATAGTGCTGTATCTTGCAGAGCTGTAGCTGAGTGTTGACAGCACACCAGCTTTTTGCCTACTGCTGAACCAAGCATCAAGATTGTACTTTTCCAGCATCTCTCCCACAACAGCAGGCTGAAGGATGGGCAAGATCTTGGGATAGGACACAGCTGGGCTCAGCTTACCCAAACTGACAAGGTATACCATGTGACATCAACTCAGATATAGAAATGAAGTAAAAATAGGAAGTGTAAGGGAATTCATTGGTGGCATCTCTACTTTGGAGCAACTACTATGTGTATTGAAGCCCTGCTTCCCAGGAGTGATTGAACATCACCTACTTGATGGGAAGTAGAGATTAATATTTTTGCTTGCTCATGCTTCCATGTACGGCCTTTGCTTTTGCTTTTCATCCTAAGAAATTGCTTCTATCTTGACTCATAGGCTTTTTGTTATATATTCCTTCTCCCCTGTCCATTTCTGACTGCTTCAGACGTGACATTTACATTCACTCCTACTTGGAAATACTATTGAAATAATAGAGGTTGGGGTTTTTTTGTTTGGTTTGGGTTTTTTTGTGGTTTTGTTTGTTTGTTTTGTTTTTATTATTATTATACCTTATTTGCCAAAGTTCTGCTAAATATTAGAGCTGAAGGTACTTTCAGCCTACGTTTTCTAGCTATTATTATTATTATTATTATTATTTTAAACCCCATAAGTTTGTTTTGGAATAAACTTAAATTATAATCTCTATTCTGATCTTCAGGAAGAGTCTATCAAGAAAGGGGCACCTCTGCCTCTTAAAAAATCCACATTGACAAACTATTTTCATCACTTATTGAATCATAGAATCAACCAGGTTGGAAGAGACCTCCAAGATCATCCAGACCATGACACTAAGTGCCTCATCCAGTCATTTCTTGAACACCTCCAGGGACAGCAACTCCACCACCTCCCATTCCAATGGCAAATCACTCTCACTCTCTCTATCAAGAACTTCCTCCTAACATCCAGACTACACCTCCCCCGGCACAACTTAAAACTGTGTCCCCTTGTTCTGTTGCAGGTTGCCTGGGGGAAGAGACCAACCCCACCTGGCTACAACCTCCCTTCAGGTAGTTGTAGACAGCAATGAGGTCTGCCCTGAGCCTCTTCTTCTCCAGACTAAACAACCCCAGCTCCCTCAGCCTCTCCTCATAGGCCTTATGTTCCAGGCCTCTCATCAGCTTCATCGTCCTTCTCTGGACACGTTCCAGTATCTCAACATCTCTCTTGAATTGAGGAGCCCAGAACTGGACACAAATTGCCCTGAATATGCCTTTGCCTCATGGCAGTTTTCCCAAAGTATTTGGGAACAGATGCTCCTGTTTGAAGACTTTTCTATATGCATTTGTTTTGGGAGAGTTTGCAACTTCAGTAGGCTGGTGATTGTGCTCTTAGAGTCATGTATTTTTGACGGGTCTATAGAAAAGATTCAGAAGCATTGACAGCAGCGAGCAAATAGTGTTACCTGTGTTCAGTACAAGGCATTCTTGCCTTGCCCTTAAACTTCTTTGCAAAAGATGTTTGGAGGTTGAGTTCAATAACTCAGACAAAAAAATGAGTTGTTGTAACCAGCTATTAACTATTTTAAAAGAATATTTCATCTGTCATGAGTTGGGTAACATCCTAGCTTATCTGCTTTCTCGTTAGGTGATCTGTCATGCTCTTTTCTGTGATGTCCTTCTGAGCAATCTTATTAAAATATTTGTGTTGCACTGTTGTGTAGTAGTATTGATAAACTCCTACATGTAGATTGAGTTAAGTGCATTAGATTTTGAGACTAAAAATTTTTGTTTATTAAATGACAAGAAAATAATTTCCTANTGCTGGCTGAACTCCATCCTACTCTCTAACCTTACCCTCCATTTTTTTTTCCTTTGGCTGATCCCACCTTGCTTCTTAACTCCCCTGCCCAAACCTCCATTCTTCCTTGGGACTGGTATAAGGTTGAGATGGGTAGGGGGAAGGTGAGGGGGTGGTTGAGAGCCCCTCCTGGGGACTCAGGTTTCTATGAGGGGAGTTATGTTTCTGTATTACCTTTTACTTTGTATATTTGTATATATAACTGTGTATACACTGTAAATATCTGCTTGTATATTGTGCTAGCTGTAAATATAAGCTTCACTCATATTTCCAGAGCCGGCTGAGTCTAGTCTGGGTGATTTCTAAAGTGTGGGGGGACAGGGGACACCCAAACCACGACAATATACACACACACATATATATATATATATTAATTTAAATTTAGTTGAAATACTGAAATTGTAATGCCTATGCTGATAGTTCTAATTTTAAACAGCTGACTAATATACATACATTTATGATGATACGATAATTGCATGTTAAGACTTACTGAAAAAGTGAAGTTCATTTTTTATAACTCAGAGGATTTGTTGTGAGGCCTCTCTTTCAGATCCTTCACAATAGCTTAGCTCCATGGTTTCCATTTGGAAAATTTATACATCAATAAGTTTTTCTCTGAACTTCCCAATTCAAAACTGTGATTGCTTAGAGTATGTGAAAAATGCCTCCTTTTTGGTTAATAGGATGGTAACATAAGTGGCTTTTTATACATGTTATATACTTAATAAATATTTTTGGGGGCTGTTTTATTTGAGCATTTTCTCTAATTATTTCAATAGTACATGAAGGTTTGCTTTAACTCATCTGTTGCCATTTCCCAGATGAAATACTAATTAACCTTCCCCTAATAATCCCTTTAGAAAATTCCCATTGTGTGTGCTCATAGATGGTAAAGTCTGGTTTATCATTCAACTCAATATAACTTTTTAATTTCATCCTTAATTTCATCCATTATCAAGGGAGACTTCAAATTAAAATTATTAAACTGACTGTCAATTAGCAAGAATGTTTGAATAATTTGTCTTGTACCCAGACTGACAGATACATGCTCTGATTAGATGATTGTTTCTCATGATAGACCAATATGCTGTGTTGAAGCAGCTCATTTGTATGTTAACACATGTTAAAATATTATCCATGATGGCTACACACCCCAATGAGCTCAGTGGTGGCCAGCTTCCAGTTTAGTTTCAGGGACACAGACTTCCATGTGACTTTCACAGAAAAATGAATCACAGGAAACATCCATTTGGAAGAGACCTTGAAGATCATCCAGTTCAACCACAGGCTCAGCACTGAAGCATCAACACTAAAACCCATCCCTAAGCACCAGGTCCACAAGGTGCTAAAACACCTCCAGGGACAGTGACTCCACTACTGCCCTAGGCAGAATGTTCCAATATCTGATGACCCTCTCTGTGAAGAATTATTTCCTAGCATCCAGCTTGAACCTCTCCTGGCGCTGTTTGAAACCATTTCCTCTAGTCCTGCTGCTTGACATTAAGGAGAAAAGGCTGGCCTCCTCCTCACTCCAATCTCCCTTCACGTAGTTGTAGAGTGCTGATGTCTTCCCTCAGCCTTCTCTTCTCCAGACTGAACAACCCTGGCTCCCTCAGATGCTCCTTGTAGGCCATGTGCTCCAGGCCCTTCACCAGCCTTGCTGCTCTTCACTGGACATGCTCCAGAACCTCAATGTCCCTCTTGTAGTGAGGGGTCCAGAACTGAGCATAATACTTGAGGTATGGCCGCACCAGTGCTGACAAGGGGGTGGGTGATGTCCTCCTTGTTCCTGCTGGCCAGTGTTTCTAATACAGTCCAGGATGCAGTTGGCTTTCTTGGCCACCTGGGCACTCATAGTCAATTGACTGTCAATGAGAACTCCCAGGTCCCTCTCTGAGCCACAGCCTTCCAACCACACATCCCCAAGTCTGCAGCTTACCATGGGGTTACCCAGTGGAGGACCTGGCACTTGGCTTTGCCAAATTTCATACAGTTAGCCTTGGCCCATCAGTCTAACTTGTTCAGGGCCCACTGCAAAGCCCTGTAGCAGATCAACAAGGCCACGCAGCTTGGTGTCACCTGCAAATTTACTGAGGTTGCAGTCAATTCCCATATCCAGACCATTGATAAATGTATTAAAGGGAACGAGTCCCAGTGCTGAACCTTGGGGGACACCACTAGTAACTGGGTGCCAGCCAGACTGAACTCTATTCACCACTACTCACTGGGGCCCAGCCATCCATTCATCCAGTTTTCCTGCCCAGTGCAGAGTGCACATATCCAGGCCACATACCATAAGTTTCTGAAAGAGAGTGCTGTGGGAGACAGCATTAAAGGCTTTGCTAAAGTCCAGATAGACAATGTTCACAGCACTTGCCTCATCCACTACGCAGGTCACCTTATTGTAGAAGGACACCAGATTAGTCAGGCAGGAGCTGCCTTTCGTAAACCCATGCTGACTGGGCCTGCCTGCCTGGTTGTCTGGTAAGTGCCATGTGATGGCACTCAGGATGACTAGCTTCAAAGTCTTTCCTGGCACTGAGGTCAGACTGACAGGCCTGGAGTTCCCTAATTTCACTGACTAATCACATCCATATTGGAAATCAGCAAGTAAAACAGATATAAAATATAATTGCTAAGTGTATACGGTTAACACTCCAGTAGGAGTGTCCATGAACTCGAAACTTGACCTCAGGTGGTCCTGACCCCTCCCCAGGGGTGGGTCTGGACACCCCCAGGTGATGGTTAGCCCACTCCCCCTTCCTGTCCCTTAAAAGCAGGGGGAATTCCTGTTCTCCCTCTCTTGGACCTGCTCTCGGGCGCTCTCTCGCGGACTCTCCCTTGACCACTTCGCAGCTCTCAGAACCACACACTCCAGCTCTCCCTGCATCTCTCCACACACGTGGTCAACACCATCACAAACTCAGTTGTATTCATACCTTTTTGCATTTGTTATTCTTCCTTCCCTACATCTTTTGTAACCTCCCTACCTTTGATACCCTTTTTAAGTTACTGTTAAACTTGTTTTCCCTTTTAACTTCCAAATCCAGTGAGATTATTATTAACTTCCAAATCGAGTGAGATTATTTGGGTGTGCTTACCTTTTCCTCTCACTTCCAATTCCTTTCTTTGGGGAAGGAGAGAGGGGAGAGGGAAGGGCAATTAATATGAATTGTCAGCTGTTCTATAAGAATTATTAGAGTCTCTGGGAATTTTAATTAGAACCCCAGACACTAAGAAATTATTTGTCTCAAGTTCTCCCAGGCCTGTCTCCACTTGCTGTAAAGTTTTTGGGTGATTGGTTTGATATTTTTGTGGGTGTTTTTTTTTTTTTTGGGGGGGAGGGTTTCAAGGTTTGGGTTTGGTATTTTTGGGGTTGGTTGTGGGTTTTTTTTACAGCATAGCCACCCTTACTAATAACCTTTAGGCAGAGAGACATTTCTTTGTTCATGCGCTCATCTTTGCCACAGAGGAATTTAGAGTGAGCTAGAGTCAAGAGCAGAATACGTGACATCAAATTTAAAATGCACCTCTCTATCATGATAACTATAAAAAAGGATAAGCAATTTCCATTCTTAAGCTTTTATTTTAGGGCATACATTCAACCTGTGTACATGACACACTAAACCTAACAGAAGTCTTTGCCAAGGTTCAGCCTGGCTGGTTTCCCTGCCACAGGCAAGATACCACTTCTGATCCCTTCAGTGTCCCATAGTCCTGGATTTTACCCTGGAATCACATAAAATGGTTCCACAGCAGGCTTGACTTTTCCACAGTTTCAGGCCTCTGTGTACAGCTATTCTCCACATTTTACCATTTTCACTATTTATTGTTTATTAACTGTGCTAGTTTGAGGCTAATTGGATATTTTGATAAGTCCTGGATGTTACTCTGGAATCACATAAAATGGTGCCACAGCAGGCTTGACTTTTCCACAGTTTCAGGCCTCTGTGTACAGCTATTCTCCACATTTTACCATTTTCACTATTTATTGTTTATTAACTGTGCTAGTTTGAGGTTAATTGGACTATTTTAATGAGAAATATTAGATTATAGGCTACGAAAAGGAAACAATGGTGATGTCTACTTCATTCATAGGCTTGCTGAGATGGATAAAAACAAGGACACAAACACAGATAAGACCGTGCGTGTGTCTCTGGCTCTGGGAGTGTGTGTTTCCTTTCTGCTTGGATTTATGTAACTAATCCTTCTGCTTCTAACCCCCACTTGTCAATCCTTCAAACTCACCTTGCATGTAAGGCATACTCTGGGATAAAGTGGGGGGAGGGGGTAGAAAGAAGGTGGAAGGGTGGTTGGGAGCCTCTCCTGGGGACTCTGATTTCTGGGAGGGGTATTGTGTTTCTGTATTACTTTTAACTTCTATATTTCTGTATATAGCTGTAAATATTGTAATATATTGCAAATACTTGCTTGTATATTGTGCTAAGATGTGAATATAAAGCTTCATTCCTTAACTTTCAACCGTCTGAGTCCAATCTGGGTGATTTCATAAGAGTTAGGGGGTGAGTAACTCCCAAACCATCACAGTAGCTTAGATGGTTTCCTAAGCCAGCAATGGCCTTATTGCTCATATCACACAGATTGGTTGCATTGACTCACACCAACAGCAGGTCTTGTCCCATGAAGCTCCCCCCCAGCAGCTGGTTGGGCTCCCTGGTTCCCCTGATAACCAGCTCATTCAATTGCCTCACTCTCAGAAAACCAGCCCTGCTCTGGCTCCTAGGTCACTACCTAAACTGACAAGTGTGTCTTGCCCCTTGCTAGCATTCATGCACTCACTTGCACACTTGGTCTTCCTCTAGTTGCTAGTAATACTGACATATGGATCTACCTCTGGTCAAACTCATTGCTGGCACTTACCCAGGCATTTATTTAAACTAGAGTTTAGTAAGAAGGTAGGATGGCCTGTGCTGATCAAGCACAGGACATAACCAGACAAGTGTATCACAGTATCACAGTATTACCAAGGTTGGAAGAGACCTCATAGATCATCAAGTCCAACCTGTTACCACAGAGCTCAAGGCTACACCATGGCACCAAGTGCCACCAAGTGTATGCACTAACCAATTCTTTACAGGCAACTAATCCTTTTTTCACTCTTATTCCTCCAGTTCCTCATGTTTGTGCTTCCCCAAATCTCCTTTCCTTCAATTCCTCACCTACACATCCCAAAGTAAACTTTGTGCAATCCACAATGTGCCTCCTAGCCCTAGGTAGCAACATGCCCTTACCCAGATAGGTGCTCAAGTGTTTATTCACATTTATAGATGTCATATCTGGATTATGAATGTAAGGGTCTCCTTGAGACAGACCCAGAAGGGACATGGACTGGGTGTGACTTCCTCCAAGTCCTTATTTTTTTATTCTCATTTATCTTTGTACCTGTTGTGGACATTAATAATTGTTTATGAATTATGGACATTAATTTTTATATTAATAAATTTTATTATTATTTATATTCAACATTTTGGGAACATTCCCTGAGATTCTTTGGATTCCCAGTCGACGGGAAGTAGTTGCACAGAGGGTATTTATAAACATGGACCTTAAACAGTTTAAACAAGAACTTGGAAGAACAGGAACATGGAAACAGGAAAATTCTAACTATGCTTATGGAGTCTTAGCATTAACTCCAGCATATGTGCTCACAGTGCTTTGGTCCCCAAGTAAGTTTCCTGTGCAAAGACTCTTCCAAAACTCACAATAATGATGTCAGGGTAAAATACAAAACATTCCAGGCAGAGGGTAGGAGAGAAGAATAGAGTTGCTGCTAAGCTGCTAGTGCAAGCTGTAAACATGTGGCCACTGTGATTCCCAGTTAAGGAGCCCCAAATGAGGTGCTGCTTCTGGTAGAAGGTCAGTGCAGAAAGCTGCAGTTTCCAAATCACCCCCCATTAAATGCATCATTTGGAAAATGAAACTGGCCCATAGGCAGTAGCATCATTGTTCTGGCCAATGAATCCAAAGCTTTGACCCTCGTGTGACCACGCAGGCACATTTTGTGGCAGCACAAGACGCCTGACACGGAGTGCTAAGCCCCCAGTCCTCAAAGCTTTGCTGGGGCCAAACCCTCCGTTGGCTCATCTACTCAGCTCTCAGACCCAGAAGAGGAGGAGGAGAGCAAGGGTTAAACCGTTCTGGCAGGATTTATGCCCCACCAGGACAGTGCCCTACTCCTGTAAATTTATGCAGATGGGCCTATGATAGGCTGATGGTGACAGTGACAGGCCTGTCAATGTATTATTTAGACTGCCTTTTCTGCTTCTGCTCCTCTGTACTCCTTTGTGAGTGTGGGTAGTGTGCAGATAAGCCTTCATCACATAACTAGCATTTCTTTGGGAAAATTTACTCACCCAAAATGAGTGCATTATTAGTATAATAAAAGGATTTGGAAAATATAACTTTCTTTTATAAACACCTTATGAATAATAAGAAAGATAGGTGTCAGAGAACTGTTAGCAATATGCAGTCCAACTGTTACTGTTTGCTTTTGATTATAAGGCAATCCATGTCAAAAAATCATTACACAAAAGTATTTTACAATTTCTAGTTATAGCTCACAAATCCCCTTTTATGCTGTAATTATCCACCTTTTAAGCTTTAGAATATGTCTCTTATTAGGCAGTATTAAAAAAGCAGAGGTCAGATAAATCAGTTTGTGGCAGGGCTTTTCCTCCTCAGTCTTAAACCCAACTAAGAGTCTTTCAGTATGTTGGTTTTTTTTATCAGACTGGTTCCTTCTTGTTAGCTTTCTGTTTAAGTCTGAAAATTGCTTAATTTTCCAGCCTCAGTAAGAAAAAAAAAAGGCTACTGCTTACTAGGGCTATTTATTTGAGGACATCCAAGGGGTGTCAAACCTTTACTCCATACAGTATTCTCAGGGTTTCAGCTACAACAGATTTGCTATAGCCACTTGTTCTCTAAGGAACTGTTTGAAAATGAAACCAGTTTAAGGCAAAACAAGAACAGACAAGCACCAGTGACTCTGCCCTGACAAACAAACAAAGGCTAGAGTCCTTCACTAGAAATGTCAAAATATCAGACACACTCAGCTATATTTCTTTTTAAATTGAATCAGTTACTTGTTCTAAATAGTCTGAAAGGTGTCCAGAAGATGCTCCACATTCCTCTGTGTTTGTTTTTTTTCTGCCTCATCAGAGCTATGTGCCTTTCTGAGACTTGGGTGCCCTCTCTGGCTAGTAGGTATCAGTCTGGTGTGAGGCATTTTGATACAGAGATGCAAAGAATCCTTCCCTTAGTAAACTTGCAAGGATATTGAATATGAGTACATGTAGAGACTTTTACAGAGAAATCCTTGGAGAAACACAGCTGAAAAAACTTCTGGCAAGCCTGACTCAGTCACTCTACTGCTAACCTCCAGACTGTTTTTTCCCAGTTGGAGAAACAGTTCTTGCATGCCAAGTTCAGTCAGAGTGCAAACCACTACAAGTGCCATATGGATAACTGAGAGCCAGACTTGAATGTGTACTTAAACTGAAGTAGAGAGACTATTTTAGCCCTGGCGTGGTGGACTCTGAGACTCAGTTTCTCTTTTAGTGAATGACTACCTTAGTCATTTGGCTACTAGATTCTTTGGGACATGAAACATTCCTAGGGTACAAGTTTGTTTTGATGGAGGTTTGGAAATCTTATGTTTCTGTTTGCTTGCAAGCATTCCTGATAATGTGTGACCTCATTACTGAGGACACAATGGATTTTTCAGCCTAGGTTCATTGATGATTTTCCCTGTACAGGTCTTTTAGGCTAGCTTTAAGCAGCAAGGTGAACTTCGGGCAATATGCCCAATATGCAGCACACTAATTGTGACACTTGCAAAAGGACAGTACATTTGCAGACCAAAAATAAATTTGGAATGAGTTATAGCTACACATCAAAATATCAATGAAATAAGAGGTGTAAATATTCTAGAACTGCAGCAGTAGTTTGCAACAGAGGATTTCTAAAAGCCAGGAAGTTTAGAATAAAAAACAACAAATAAAGCAACAGGATTAGGGAATAAGACCACAAATGGGTAATTAATACTGTGTAACACAGAATACTCTTCAGCAGGAACAGCTGGTGACCAAATGAAGATGGCTGGGACTTGGAATTACCTAACTTTGCCAAAAGTAATTATTCTTGATTTTATCTTTCCTTCTACCCAGTATACACAGAAAATTGCCTCTCCTAGATGAAATCAGTCAACCAGCTAAACAAGAGTGGGCGCTTTCTCAGTACAAACCTCCCAGATGAGCTCGTAGCATCTAACCTTTTGCTCTCCAATTACTGACCTCTTCCTCATTTTCCCTTTTCACCCCTTTTAACAATATCCCAAGGCTTACATATAGTTCAATTCTTGCTGTTGCTTTTGAAAACTGCTAGAAAACTTCTTTTCCTTTTTTCCTCTGGGGCTGCCAGAATTACTCCTGAAGTGTGAATAGAACACTGTCATATTGCATGCAACAAACCAAGAGGTAAATCTGCTTTTATCTGCAAAAAGCACCAAAAAGGCTTCTTGTTAACGTGGTCAGAGTATTCCTTTTTGATTCTTTTTCTTTTGTATTTTTTTTCCCTGTGCATAAAAGTCAGAGGTTAGAGTTTACCAGACTTTCTGTTCCTTCCCTGACTGAATTCTAATACTGAAGGAATGGACATTTTGGACATTTTGACTTTTTTTTGGGTGTTTGGTTTTTTTTAATAAGGTATAGTGGGAAAAGTAAAAGCAGTGTTTGCCTCTAGTCATCATCATCAGGGATTCTATCTCTCTGGCTGTCTGCAACCAAACTCTTAATTTTATTCAATATTTAAATCCCCTCATCATGCTTAACAGGCTGGGTGAACAGGAATTGTTATCAAGTTTCAAATTTTGATGGGTTAATGTGTTCATATTAAGCAAATCTTCCACTTTAGATGAAAATCAGATGTCCTTAGAGCAGATGTTTTCTTCTTCAGAGGCAGCTATACAATAAGTGAGAAACATTACATTCATGATCTTCTGTAGACGAACCCAAGAATCCAAATTTTACTTAAACTTCCCATTGCAGGAGAAGTGCATTACATAAAACATTTCCTTGTAGACTCTAGTTTACTTTTTGTCTTTGATCTGCAAATCTCAGAGGTCATTATCGTTAAGTTTCTCACACAGTTTATCTCTAGGAATATGCACAAAATTAAGCAGAAGTTCCAAAAAATCTCAGAATGCCTCTGTAAATGTCACAACCAGCAGTCAGCACAGTGTACAATATTTCTAAGCTGTAAATGCCACACAGTTTGAAAGGTGCTAACTTATTAATCATAGAATCAGTCAGGGCTGGAAGGGACCACAAGGATCACGCAGTTCCAACTCCCCTGACATGGCCAGGGACACCCTACCCTAGATCAGACTGCCCAGAGCCTCATCCAGCCTGGCCTTAAACACCTCCAGGGACAGGACCTCAACCACCTCCCCAGGCAACCCATTCTAGGCTCTCACCACTCTCATGCTCAACAACTTCCTCCTCATGCCCAACAACTTCCTCCTCATGCCCAGTCTCAATCTCCCCATCTCCAGCTTTTCTCCATTCCCCCTGGTCCTGTCACTGCCTGATAGGCTAAAAAGTTCCTCCCCAGCTTTTTATAGGCCCCCTTCTGGGGCCACAATAAGGTCACCTGGGAGCCTCCTCTTCTCCAGACTCAACAGCTCCAACTCTTTCAGTCTGTCCTTATAGCAGAGCTGCTCCAGCCCTCTGATCATCCCAGTGGCCCTTCTCTGGACACACTCCAGCATGTCCACACCCTTCTTGTAGTGAGGGCTCCAGAACTGGATGCAGTACTCCAGGTGGGGTCCCACCAGAGCGGAGCAGAGGGGGAGAATAACCTCCCTCGCCCTGCTGGCCACACTTCTCCTGATGCAGCCCAGGATCTGGTTGGCCCTCCGGGCTGCAAGTGCACACTGCTGGATCATGCTGAGCTTTTTGTCCACCAGCACCCCCAGGTCCCTCTCCTCAGGTATTATTAAACATAACAGCTCTCTGTGAAATAAAGAAATAAACTATTAGGCTTACTTTTAAATATTGAAAATGAGATGAATGGGAAGGAAGAAATTTGAAAGGAATTTGGAAAGAATTTGGAAGGAATTTAGGAATTTGGAAGGAACTTGGAATTTGAATTTAGGAAGGAAAGAAGGAAGGATGGAAGGAAGGATGGAAGGAAGGAAGGAAAGAAGAGAGGAAGGAGTGTTAGAACTAATTTCTGTAGGCTTTTTTCTTTGAATTCTTAAATTTATATAAGCTTACACAATCCCTTATCCAGAATATGGTTCTACTCATGTTTTCAAAGTTGTATTTACTGATACTTTCTGCAATCTTTTTTGAATTTGCTGTCATAAAAAAAAAATCCTTTTTTTTTTTTCAAGTGCATTGTCCCCTGAGTTTGACCAAAACATGAGAATACATATATTTTAAAATGAATCCATTGCTCCTCAATTTTCTCTTATATGATTTTTCTCAGGGGTTAAACTTCTCCACAATTAAAAAACATGCTTCATTGCCTTCCTCCATTTTCAGTAATTACAAATTCTGCTGAGTATAAACTGTTGCTAAGATATGTTCACATAGCAAAAGCAGACTAGGATAAGCATAAAAAGACAGATGATGTTCTTCAGGGCCTCCAATAGCTCAAAGATAATCATGGTTTTCTCGCTGTTGTTAAGTAGCGTTTCCGTGGTTTGGTAAAATTTCCAATCTCAGTGCATCCATTCCAGAGAATGTATGCAAAAGTAAGTCTAAATGAGGACATTGTTGCATATAAAATACCCACATTTCTACAGTGCTTAATAAGTGTTCATCTTAGTCTACCATGATTTCAGTGCATGCTTACGCTTAGCCTTAAATGTCTAGATACTGCCTATTAGTTTAGCAGCTTCCTAGTTCATAGATTGTGTATCTTGTTTTGTTTCTTTGTGGCTTTTGCTGTTGTTTGTTTAGGTTTTGCAGTTCTTTTGTTATTTTGTTTAAGTTTTCTTTTTTTTTAATCAGTCTGGCCTTTCCACAAGACAGACTAGTTCACTACACATATTGAATAGAATCACAGAGTCACGGAATCAATCAGGTTGGAAGAGACTTTCAAGATCATCCAGTCCAACCTAGCACCCAGCCCTAGCCAGTCATCTAGACCACGGAACTAAGTGCCTCAGCCAGGCTTTTCTTGAACACCTCCAGGGACAGTGACTCCACCACCTCCCTGGGCAGCCCATTCCAATGCCAATCACTCTCTCTGGGAAGAACTTCCTCCTAACATCCAGCCTATACTTCCCTCGGCACAACTTGAGGCTGTGTCCCCTTGTTCTCTTGNCCAGCCACTCTGTCCCCAGCCTGTAGTGCTGCTTGGGGTTGTTGTGGCCAAAGTGCAGAACCCTGCACTTGGCCTGGATTTGAATGTAATTAAAAAGCCATATTATTTCAACTGCCTTTCTAATTTCATTATACTAAATAGACAGACTCATGTCATAGAATTATAGAATCAAGCAGGTTGGAAGAGATCTCTAAGCTCATCCAGTCCAACCTATCACTTAGCCCTGTCCAATCAACTAGACCATGGCACTAAGTGCCTCAACCAGGCTTTTCTTGAACACCTCCAGTGATGGCAACTCCACCACCTCCTTGGGCAGCCCATTCCAATGCCAATCACTCTCTCTGGGAAGAACTTCCTCCTAACATCCAGCCTATACCTCCCCCAGCACACCTTGAGACTGTGTCCCCTTGTTCTGTTGCTGCCTGCCTGAGACATGTCATTGTGAACTGAAATAAAACATGTATTTATTTTTTACTGTGGAATGTATGGTATACATGTCATAAGTTTCCCAGGTTCATTTGTGCAGTTTTAATCTTTGTATTCATAGCTTTTGTCTGCCAGTGTGAATAACTCCAATGAAAGCATTACTATTTACAAAGTGTTGCAGGACTGGGTTCAAAAATAACAATGAACTTAGGTAAGAGGTTTTATGTATTTGCTTTTTGGTTTTGTTTTGTTTTGTTTTAACATTAGATGGTGCAGTTAGTTAGATTTTATGGAAAGCATTATGTTTGTCATCTCCAAATATTCCAACATCCTATGTCATAAAATGGTTATATCAATAAATAACTATAATAACTGTATAAATTAATGTTACTCTTCCAAAAAGTTAAATAATATTTGTGTAACAGGACAGTTTGTTCCAAGAGGGGCTCATTACCATAATTACAATGAGATTTAAAAACCTAATCATGCACTAAATTCAGCATAGTTTCCATTAAAATGTGTGTGGCTTTTTGATTCAAGGCAACTGCCCACAGGAGGCTGCTGAATGTTCGAGATCAGCCTGCTCCAAATGCCACTGATGAATGCCAAGTAAAAGATTAGCTGGAATAAGGGAAGTGTTACTATCAGAAAAGGAGGCAAATGAGTTTTTAGTGTATCAGCAGATGTATAGGAAAACGGGGATTACACACCAAGAAAAATCCAATCACTGTAAAGCTCTGCTTCAAAGATAAAACTAGAAAGGCACTTAGAAAAGTAGAAGTTTGCTTCTATAATGTGGTCATGGTGAAAGACAAAAGTAACTGATTTTGCATCTTAATCTAGATAATGCCCTTATTTTTGTAACCTTAATCTAATGAATAAAGTGCTTCAATCATGAGATCTTTGATTCATAGATTCATAGAATGGTTGGGTGGGACCTTAAAGATCATCTAGTTTCAAATCCCCTGACTTGGGCAGGGGCACTCTTCACTAGACATGGTTGCTCAACGCCTCATCCAACATGGCCCTGAACGGGGAGAAGATTTTCCTAACCATCCTGCACAATCTATTCCAGTGTCTTACAATCCACACTGTAAAGAATTTCTTGCTAATATCTATTTTAAATCTATGCTTCTCAAAGGTTCAATCCACTCCCTGTCCTCCTATCACAACAAGCCCTTGCAAAAAAGTCCCTTCTTGGCTTTTTTGTAGGTCCCCTTCAGGTACTGGAAAGCCACAATGAGGTTTTCCCAAGGCCAGCTCTTGTAGACTGTCCCCACAGAAGAGATGCTCCAGATCTCTGATCATTTTTGTGTCCCCTCTTTGGACCCGCTTCAGCAGTTCCACATTCTTGTTATGATGAGGGCTCCAGAACACTGGGTAGTACTCAACATGGGGTCTCACAAGAGCAGAGAGGGAAAATCATCTCACTCATCCTTCTTTTGGTGCAGCCTAAGCTATGGTTGTCCTTTTGGGCTGCAAGCACACATTGCTGGCTCATGATGATATTCCTAATTCTCATTAGATGTTTTACAGATTTGTTACTTGAAAGTTAAAACCAAATAATTTAAATCAGCATAAAAATTTGAAAAGAAATCACATCTAAATGGAGTAAGACTTGGACTAATATGATGATTTTTTTTTCCCAATTATGTCTAAGACAAATTCTTTCAAAGTTAAGGTCTGTTCAATATCACATTCCTCTTTTTGTCATTACTATGAATGAATGTCTGTCTACAACTACCTGAAGAGAGGCAGTAGCCAGGAGGAGGTTGGTCTCTTCTCCCAGGCAACCAGCAACAGAACAGGGAGACACAGTTTTAAGTCATGCCAGGGGAGGTATAGGCTGGATGTTAGGAGGAAGTTCTTCCCAGAGAATTGGAATGGGCTGCCCAGGGAGATGGTGGAGTCACTGGCCCTGGAGATGTTCAAGAAAACACTGGATGAGGCACTTAGCACCATGGTCTAGTTGATTGGACAAAGCTGGGTGATAGGCTGGAATGGAAGATCTTGGTGGTCTCTTCCAACCTGGTTAATTCTATGATTCTATGAATGGGACTGTGTTTGTTTACATAAGTGGAGTCTGAGCAACTCAGAATTCTCAGTGGAATTAAAAATGAATCCTGCATTCTGGCATTTTCTGTTTCTATTACTGCACCAAATTTCTACTATGACAGAACAATATCATGCTCAATTTACATGAGTAAAGTCAATAATATGCTAGGCTAAACTGATCTTTTCAATATTCATCTGTTTTAATGGCTAAATCACACATGCTATGCAAAGAAATGTGAGGCTATAACAACAAGTTGGGGATTAGAGATCTGAAATAACAACATGCATTTTGCTGAATACTGTGTTATTAGGACTTTAACATTTCCCAGCGGTAGTATATTGTTTTAAAAGTATTTTAAAGGTGTTTATAAACTTCCCAGTGATAGAAATTAGCTGAGGGAAAGTAGTGAATGCACATTTGCATGCACCCACTTAAACAGAAAATGTAGTGACGTTGTCATGTTTTAAATCTGCATACAGATAAATGATAAAGTCTCTTATATAGGTACATGCATACATTAAGTGTATCATGTATATTTGAATTATGTATGTCATCTATGTATTTAATCCAGTTATGTGCAATAAATTGAATACTTTCAGTAAATACATAATGAAATGACACTTGGCTTCTGTGTCAGTTATAGCTTCTGGCTTCCAATTCCAAGCTGTTATTGAATTGTGTATGGGGAGAATGGAACATTCTTGACTTTATAACACAATTCATAAAATAAGAAGAGACTGGGCAAAACTGTTGTGTTAGGAAATGATATTCTCTTTGCCCACCTGGTAGCCTTATTTTATCACTGATGTACCTTAGGCTGTAGCTGGTCCATCACTACAAATATCATGTTTCCAAATGACATGCTACTAACAGTTAGGACTAACTCCATGACCTTTTTGACCTTCATGACAGCTGAGTTCTTCTGAGGCAACTGTGTTTGAAATACTTCAATCTAATATAATAATTCTTATTTAAAAATTATTTTATGAGTGAATTTTATATATGTATGTATATTTACACATATATACTCCTGGAGAGTGTATTTACACTAGAGAGTATATTTACACATATATACTCCTGGAGAGTGTATTTACACTAGAGAGTATATTTACACATATATACTCCTGGAGAAATGCATTCAAATGCAAAGAGTTCCTACAAACTCTTTGTGTGAACAAGATTTTATGAAACCAGTTACATATCTGTAAAGTTGTTAGTGGTATCCTTAATATATTATGATTGCAGGACTGACACTAGTCTTTGTTTTGGCACTTTGCTTCCACTAAGCATTCAAATAATTTTCTAACTCTGTCGTTCTGTTTCTATTCCTATGTAACATCCTTAGAAATAAAAATTAAAAAGGAAATTAAAAAGTGGAGATTAATAAGAAGGGAATAAACCATATGAATAGAATAGAATAAAATCAGCTAGGTTGGAAGAGACCTCCAAGATCATCCAGTCCAACCTAGCACCCAGCCCTAGCCAGTCAACCAGACCATGGCACTAAGTGCCTCATCCAGTCTCTTCTTGAACACCTCCAGGGATGGTGACTCCACCACCTCCCTGGGCAGCCCATTCCAATGGCAAATCACTCTCTCTGGCAAGAATGAACAAAATAATGCTGAATTAGACATGTGGAAGGTGACAGTTATACCTTTTTGGGAAAAAGAAGTATTTTGCAGCATAATCACCATTCCTGGAGGTGTACAAGAAAAGTCTGGATGAGGCATTTAGTGCCATGGTCTTGATGACTGGATAGGGCTGGGTGCTAGGTTGGACTGGATGATTTTGAAGGTCTCTTCCAACCTGGTTGATTTTATGATTCTATGCCATCCTGGCATAGAATAGAGCAATATTCTATTGCAATAGAGCACCAAGCAGTTGCTTGCTTGTTCCTAGCCCCATTTGTTTGGATGGAGACAAAAAAATACAACAATAGCCCTTCAGAGACAAAAGTAAGGACAGGGAGAGACCACTCATCAGTTATAGTCAAGGACAAACTCGACTTGTGAAGACAGAACCAATTCAATTTAAACAACAAACCCACTATCAGTTCACCAATTGAATAAGAGTACATCCTAGTTTTGAGCCATGAGCTGCCCGGGGCAAAAGGACAGAAAAGGTATTTTACCCCTTCCCAAGGAGTGAAATAAAAGTGCTCCACAACGGATTGCAAGTTTAAGTGGAAATTCTATTTACAAACATATACAAAAGGGGGTATTCAGGTAAAGGGAACACATATATGAATTAGACCCAGCTCTCCATCTGGGCCCGTGTTGTGGTTTCCAAAGAGCGATGACAGAACGAAGCGCTCAAATGAACTGGAGAGAAAACAGAATTATATTTGAAAAGAGAGATACAGAAAGAAATTACAAAGCAGATACAGCAGCCATGGTGAGCCCCCTGAATTTTCCCCCAACTCAAAACTAAATCTATAATCCCCAGTGAGCCAATTCTCCCCCTCCAATGCCTCTGCCATGCATCGGCCTAAACACAAGCCTCTGGAGGCTCCAAAACAGGCCTACTCCTTACATGTTTGTCCCACTAAAAGCAGCTCCCACCCAACACAGGGCTGGAGAAGGAGGAAAAGAGAATGAGCTGGCTTCAGCATGAGTTTATAAAGAGATAGCAGAATTATGGGATTGAATAACAATTTTCTACTCCCTAGGGGATTTTTAACCCTATAATCTCAACCTGGGACAGCCCACCAGGCCAAACTTTCCAGAGCCTTCCAAAATATCCCCTGCCCTGACTCAGCCCCAGCAGGCCCAGGGGCAGGCTGAACCGCCCTCCCACTAGACCCAGGCCTATCGCAAGCCTCAAGGGGCCTAGTGACATAGCTGGAAATTCACCGCCAGCCAAGGCCAGGCAAAGACCTCCTCCACAAAGAGATAATGGTGCATGTGCTGGAGCGGAGCAAAGTGAGACAGAGCAAGAAACAGCCTGTGCTGCTCATTTATAAAGAGGAGACACAGACGTTATGGGATGAATCCCAAGCTGCGCCAGGGGAAAGTTAGGCTCGAGGTGAGGAGAAAGTTCTTCACTGAGAGAGTCATTGGCTACTGGAATGGGCTGCCCAGGGAGGTGGTGGAGTCACTGTCCCTGGAGCTGTTCAAGGCAGGATTGGACGTGGCACTTGGTGCCATGGTCTAGCCTTGAGCTCTGTGGTAACAGGTTGGACTTGATGATCTGTGAGGTCTCTTCCACCCCTGATGATACTGTGAGACTATGATACTGTGAAATAACAAAAGACTACATTTTTCCAGTGTCCACTCTTGGATTTATCTATCCCTTTCTGGAGGACCTTAAGGAACTTGGTGGTTCTTAGAGACATCTAGTCCTAAATCCACAACAGAGCAGAACAGCAATAAATACAACTGGATCTTAAATACATCCCTTCTTTCTTCCTGGACTCATGTCTGCTACCTCTTCCCCTACAGTGGCACAGAGGGATAAGGACTGGGTATTGTGGTCAGGACCAGTCCATTCTGTGTTGTTTCTGACACTCATTCCTCCTTAAAGGGAAAACACTTCATAGTGTTCATTGGGAAAGTTGTATTAATACTGGCCAAAATGATAAGCCTTGCCTTGCGTTCTATTGCCCAGAGAAAGAAGAAGGGCTGCTGAGGTTGCAGCTAGAAAAAAAGCCCCCCATAGCAAGCAACTGTACAGCTGCTATGCAAAAAGTTGCAGGGACAAGTGGCTCTCCAGACTCATGAGCCTCTCTGTGTGCACTGGCAGCCATCTTGAGCACTGGAGAAAACCCCAAGCTGCAGCCTGCTGGCCAACTGCGTCACCTGCTTGCCTGCACACGCTACAGGGACGCATCCCTCATAAAGGCAGTCAGCCATCAGAAAACCTGACAAATCTAATGTTAAGTCTCCCATAAAGTTTCTAGGTGTCAGCTGCCTTGCTTAGCAGCCAAAAAATCCCCTAGTGGATAAGCTGCATTAGGACTGCAAATCTCTTTCCAGTTTAAATTAATGTTTGCTTTGCTGTTTTTTTGCATAACTGCTTAAGTTGCCCATTCTCTCTGTAAACGACCACAAGAGTGCATCTATACCTTGTAAATAAATTTTATGGTAAGATTTAATACTAATATTTTTTCATATTTAATTAATCTTTTAATCTGGCCATTAATAACAATATTAAACCCATCAAGGTGGGTCGGAATTGGAGCTGGGGGAACTTCTCAAACTGTCTTACAGGAGCCAGGTGAGTAGCTCCATCGCGCATTACCGAAACTCTGCCAGGCACTAACCCAACACATCTGGAAAGAGGGAATCTTGGGAGAATGTTACACATGATCAATCTGCAGAAAGCTAAGGAACATTTTCTGATTTTATCAATGTCTTATTTCACATACCAATGCAAAGTTATTTGCAAACTGTGTAACTATTACACTTGAGACTGGGATTTAAAATATGCAGGAGCACAGCTCAAATTTGTCTCACCATTGTTCTCAAACTTTTCCTGATTACAGAAGAAAGTCACAGAAATATGTATTCATTTTGAGAATCTGCTTCAGGCAAAAAATTAACAATGTTGAATGTCTTCAGTTATATCTCTGTTTACATGTGTATGAAAATACTTTTTAGACTGGAAGAGAACTCTTCCTTTACAAGTTTTAGCAGAAGAATCCATAAATACTTAAAAAAAAAATCTTTATTTCCAAAGACTTTACATACAAATGTTGATAAAGATTATTGCCTTATTAAGTGCACTAACTATATGTTGTGGTGTGCCTGATAGGCCAAAATAGGCTTATACATGTCCTGGCTTGCCCAGGCATGTTTTTCTGCTCTCCCTTCTGTTTTGGGGAGAAGTAACCACGGGAGAGAGGACAAAGAACCTGGGGCCACTGAGTCTAAGGACTCTGGCCTGCCCAGACTTGTTTACATCCTGTGGTGAACAAGGTACACACACTTAGCTTGTGCCTGCCTTGTGCAAGAGCTATGCTATTCCCGAATGGGGTAAAGCAAGCCTGTGGTTTCACCTAATACAGTCAAGCTTGAATAACTGCCATTCTGATTGGCTATTCTGTGCCCAAAGGCCCATTAGTCTTGGCTACATTGATAAAAGGTAAACACAATGTGCTCTGTCATTATATTCGTGCCTGCTGTCGCCTGATGCTGTTGCTGTTTCTGGCAGTATACAGCCTTACTGCCTTATTGTTTGCCTGGAAACTCCACTGCCTCGAGTTTACCAGGAACAGGCTCTAAATGTCTCCATGCAATCAACGTGCATAACCAGTGTGACATCGTGCTGAGACTGCACATCGCAAGACATCCTGCATGCACCTGAAAGTCTCCTGCTAAGATGGGAAGTCCTGGAGATAAACAGATCATCCAGAGGACCAGGTCAGAGATTGTCTGCCCCCTTTTTCCAGAACCCAGAAGCCTGGGAAGAATCAGAAGCCTCTGTGACAAGATAGTAACAGAATTCCCTGAAAGCATTTGGGTACTGTCTGAAGTTGCATCTAGTCCCATCAGTCAGGAGATAATAATTCTGTGAGTAAATACTTAAAGGCTCTTGTAGTTCACCATAGCCTTCTGCCATAAGCAGAAGGGAGATTCTTGAGTCCATCTACTGAGCAAGCGATATATTGACTGCAAGCAGGATTTGTCTGCAAGAATCTTCTCTTCCAGTTCAATTAATGTTTATAATTTTGCTGGTTATTTCAAGATCTAGTTATTATCTGTATAATGTTTTCATGGCCATGTGAAGAACCCATTATTATTAAAATTAGTGGTTGGGGTTGGCAAGAGTTCTGAGTATCAAAATTAATAAACAATATTAATTTGGGGGGAAAATATCATCTTGCAATTAGTTAATTACCCCTTCATAACACCACGCTGGGTGGTTTGAGTTCTTTTTTTCCTTTGCAGGAGAGGAAATAGGGGAGAATGCACTAGATTTTACCTACCTTCTAGGAAGGCTGCTAAATCTACATCCCTTGCAAGATAGGCTTTCATTTTTTTCTCTCTTATCTGCAATTGTTCAGATATATGCTCTGCTACTCTTTTAATATTCCATTTGACTTTTCCTGGCAAGGACAAAATTACCATTGTGTCACAGGAAACCCTTTGGGGAAAACAAACCCAACAAACCTCATATGATCATTTAAGTGCTCTCCAGTGCAACAAACAACAAAGTAACTAAGACCCTGTTTCGCATTCACATTAGCACCACCTGTTACATTGAAAAATACAAATGCATAATTTACTACCTAAAGCCATCTTTACTGCCAAAATGGGGAAGAATGGGATACAATAATCTCACTGTATCCAAGGACTAGGAGCACAGATTTCCTGGCTGCTAGTGAAGAGAAAAAGCTCTATTAACATTAATGAGGTTCAAATATGTCTAAATGACTGTGGAGCTGGTAACTGTTAATTCAAGAGAAAATCACCCATATGATACAGAAATTTACTAATTCAAACAAATCATAGAATCATAGAATGGTTTAGGTTGGAAAGGACCTCAAGGATCATCCAACTCCAACCCCCCACCATAGGCAGGGACACCTCCCACTAGAGCAGGTTGCTCAAGGCCTCATCCAGCCTGGCTTTAAACGCCTCCAGGGAGGAAGCATCCACAACCTCCCTGGGCAACCCATTCCAGTGTCTTACCACCCTCACTGTAAAGAACTTCCTCCTAATATCCAGTCTAAATCTCCCCTTCTCCAGCTTAAACCCATTCCCCCTTGTCCTGACATTACTAGATCTTGGTCTAGTAATTTTCATAACCATCATATGGTTATGGAAATAACATCATATTTTTCTCTCCTTCCTACAGGACAAAAGCAAGCCAAGTGCTTTATAACTTCTTTAATAGGTGAGACTCAAAACTTCTAATCTGACCTTTCCTTTTATGAGCTGGACAAATTCTGTCTTTTTTTATCTGGAAGGAACTGAAATGCAGTTATCTTCTGAAGCTGTCTTAAGATTATTAAAATTTGACTATTTGATGTTACTATAAAATGACCTGTACCTACATCTGGTTACATTTGAACCAGAAGATCAAGATCAACATTTTGATCATTTTCCTATGAAAATTAAAAGCAACAAAAAGCAACAACTGAAAATGCTTTAATAGGTTTGCAATGAAATCTTGCCTTAGTCACCCACTCTGTGATCCAAAAGCAAGATTCTGAACAATTCTGAAAACCTTTAAAAGTTATGGGAACTTTCTAGTCACCTAGGCAACAGTGTGGATAAGCCAAGGAGATAAGAAATGTTAAGATATATAAATAAAAACATGATGTGATGGTTTGGGTGTTACCTGCTCCCCCACTCCTATGAAATCACCCAGACTAGACTCAGCTGAGCTCGAAATGAAGGAAAGAAGCTTTATATTTACAGCTTAGCACAAGACACAAGCAGGTATTTACAACAGGTACAGTTATATACAAGTTAAAAAGGTAATACAGAAACACAACAGCCCTCCCAGAGACCAGAGTCCCCAGGAAGGGCTCCCAACCACCCTTCCATTTCCCTTCCACCCCTCTACCTTATCCTAGACTTTGCCTTACATTCAAGGTGAGTTTGGGGAATCAGCCAGGGGGGTTAGGAAGCAGAGGGATTAGTTAGACAGACAGCAGGTTAGGGAGAGAAGGGCATGCAGCCAGGGCTGTTATCTATGTTTGTGTTCTTGTTTTTATACATCTCAGCAAGCCTATGAGTGAAGTAGACATCACCATTGTTTCCTTTTCACAGCACAACGCTATAATAAAGATTCAGGAGGTTGACTAAATGCTTACTCAAGAAGTTTGAAACTTTATTGTAAATAATCTTTGCCAAAGCAAGATTGGTTACTTTTATGCCCACAAATCAGTATTTTTTTCTTGATTCGATTTCAAGTACTGGGAATAAAAGATGAAAAAGAGGAAAAAAAAAAGGTAAAACTGAAACCAAAACAAAAACCCTTCACTCCCTGGTTTGAAAATACACTACACTACTGATTCATTTTTTTTCTTATTTCTAAGAACAGATCTTTTAAAAATATACTAACAGTAATATTAGTGATAATTTTACATCTAATTTCATTAGGTTTGTTTTTTTTCAGTTCTTCTGAATACTGCTTCCTGGAGAAAGTCAAGATAAAAAAAAAAATGTGTCAACAGAATTTACAAATCATTACTTGGTCTGACTGCACACAGCTGTAATGAACCTAATATTTTCAGAAAACAAACAAGCAAACAAACAAAACCCCAAAACAAAACCAAAACCAAAGCAAAGCAAAGAAACAAACAAATATTCCAGAAATCTTGATAGTTGATCAGTAAGGACATGATGTTTCCTGACAGGGCATTCAATATGCTACTGAAAGTTAAAAGATAAGAAGTTAAGACAAGAAGAAATCATAATGCCTTGTTTTTATGCTTAAGTAGAACCCAATATTACAATGACCAGATTTTATCACTGACTACTATAATTTACTTTTGGTGTCAGTCTATGACTAGGTTTTATCATTCAAAATGGCATCTTACAATATGTGATGAACAAGTTACAGTATTCCATCCATCCCTAGTATGCCTGAAATGTGATCTTTGTTTCCTAAAAATCACCCCTACCAACAACAATAGCAATAATCACTATCTGGGGACAGAGTGTGGGGAGAGGAGCCAGGAAGAAAGGGACCTGGAGGTGCTGGGAGATAGTAGCTGAACATGAGCCAGCAGTGTGCCCAGCTGGTCAGAAGAACCAATGTCATCCTGGCCTGTATCAGGAACAGTGTGGCCAGTAGGACAAGGGAGGTTGTTCTTCCCCTGCACTCAACACTGGTCAAGCCACACCTTGAGTACTGTGTCCAGTTCTGGGCTTTGCAATTCAAGAGAGGTGTTGAAATATTTGTACATGTCCAGAGAAGGGTGAAGAAGCTGGTGAGAGGCCTGGAACACAAACCCTATGAGGAGAGGCTGAGGGAGCTGGGGGTGTTCAGCCTGGAGAAGAGGAGGCTCAGGAGTGACCTCATTGCTGTCTACAACTACCTGAAGGGAGGTTGTAGCCAGGTGGGGGTTGGTCTCTTCTGCCAGGCAACCAGCAACAGAACAAGGGGACACAGTCTTAAGTTGTGGTGGGGGAGATATAGGCTGGATGTTAGGAGGAAGTTCTTCCCAGAGAGAGTGATTTGCCATTGCAATGGGCTGCCCAGGGAGGTGGTGGAGTTGCCATCCCTGGAGGTGTTCAAGAAAAGCCTGGCTGAGGCACTTAGTGCCATGGTCTAGTTGCTTGGACAGGGCTTGATGCTAGGTTGGACTGGATGATCTTGAAGGTCCCTTCTAACCTGTTTCATTCTATGACTATATGCAGAATGTGTCATTGGACATAACCTATTACCAGTACTCTTTCTTGCATCTTCTTTGTCTTTGATATTTCATTTTTTAGTAATGATCTTGGAAGTCTCTTCCAACCTGGTTGATTCTAAGATTCTATGATTCTATGCTTCTTTCTGTACATCCACACTCTGAGCAAAACACTGGGTTTAGAATGAAGGAAAAAAATATTCATTTTCCCCAAAATATAGAAGGTATTTAATCTTTCATTTGTTTTGGTTTATTGATTTGGAGTTGAATAAATGGATATGCTGGCAATTTAATTTTGATGTTCATCATATGGTTTAACAACCAGTTTAAAAACAGTCCTAGATCTCTTTGAATAACTTTTTATTGGAAAAGATAAAGGTTTAAAAGATTGATGCACTACGTTCATTAACTGGGACTACTGGCATTGCAGGAGAGAGTTGGACAAACTTTAGTTGAAAACTGAAAATGTTAGGTCCCTATGGTTTCTTTTCATTATACTTATTCCAGTAGACAGTAACTAGCTGAAGACTGTATACAATCTTATTTGAGCCTGCACAGAGTTCTTTAAATTGATCCTCCTTGGGACTCAAACAGGTGCTATTATAACAGCAGTAAAGCACAAATGAAACTTGAGCCTTCCCCTCAGCTTTTGGCGTTTTTCCATAATTACTTCACTGATCTGGCTCCTAGTTTGCAATTCCTTCTATTCCAGAGAATACACACAGCCATTGGTTCCTGGAAATAACAAGATCTAATGGACTACATAATGATATTTTTTAGAACTCCAATGTTAATTTTCTGAGCATATAATCTGGTACTGATTCAAGAAGGCATCATTTATACATAAAGGGAGAAAAAACTGGCAGGTGGAAGCTCTTTCATTTTCCTACTGAGCTGCAGAAATTTTATAGAATCATAGAATCAGTCAGGGCTGGAAGGGACCACAAAGACCATCTAGTTCCAACCCCCCCTGCCATGCCCAGGGACATTCTACCCTAGATCAGGCTGGCCAGAGCCTCATCCAGACTGGCCTTAAACACCTCCAGGGATGGGGCCTCAACCACCTCCCTGGGCAACCCATTCCAGGCTCTCACCACTCTCATGATGAACAACTTCCTCCTCATGTCCAGTCTCAACCTCCCCACCCCCAGCTTTTCTCCATTCCTCCTAGTCCTGTCACTCTCTGACAGTCCTTCCCCAGATTTTTTGTATGCCTCCTTCAGATACTGGAAGACCACAAGAAGGTCACCTGGGAGCCTCCTCTCCTCCAGACTCAACAGCTCCAACTCTTTCAGTCTGTCCTCATAGCAGAGCTGCTCCAGCCCTCTGAGCATCCTCGTGGCCCTCCTCTGGAAACGCTCCAACATGTCCACATCCTTCTTGTAATGGGGGCTCCAGAACTGGATGCAATAGTCCAGGCGAGGTCTCAGCAGAGCAGAGAGCAGAGCAGAGGGAGTGAATCACCTCCTTCCACCTGCTGGCCACTCTTCTGATGCAGCCCAGGATCTGGTTGGCTCCCCGGGCTGCGAGTACACACTGCTGGCTCATGTTGAGCTTCTTCTTCACCAGCACCCCCAATTTTCACGTACTGAAATTTTCATATAGTGGTCGGAGAATTTCTGTAATACTTTGGAATTTTTATTGATTTTTATCATGTTTGTTTTTAATTGGAATAGCTAGTTATATTTCCTGGATATCTTTGACCCAATATATACCAGAATTTACTCCAAATTACTCTGAGGAGAAAAAGAAAACAAACCCCAAAAATTACAAACTGTATTAAAAACAAAAGAAAACAAAGCAAACATGAAACACTCAAAAGACTGCTCTTGTCCCTTATTTTTGGCCCTGAGGTAGGCTTCTACACCCTTAGCTTTTGGAGTGGGTTGCTGTTACTGAAAAAAAGAGTCTCAATGTCATTTAAGATTCCCTGCAGGGGAATCTGAGGTATCTATGAGATATTAGCATGTATGAGCTAGGATCTATGGATGACTATGCCATAGGAAAAGGAGGTAGAGGCCAGATGGAATACTCTAGGTCATCTGAGAAAACACTGTATGTCTGTATGTAAGCATCTCAGTCTGAAAAGTGATGCCTACAAAGTAGGTCTTTACATCAACAGTAATCCATTCTTCTATTAACAATAGAGGGGGAAAAGAAAAGGGTTTACATGGGAATCTTCCCATCTGAGATATCTAAACTTAATTAAAAACGTAATTGAAAAAGCAAGTCAAGCATTGCTCATTTTCTGAGGCATCTCAAACTTGCTTATCGACTTCCTCCTTAACCAAAAAGTCTTATGTGCAACGCAGGCTGAAAACTTTCCTCACTAAGAAGCTGCAGCCCAGTTCAGCTGTCCACAAAAAGGTTTTTAGAAACTAAAAATACTTCAGAGGTGATATATGCATCTAAGGATCTATGGAAGATCTATTTAGCTCCAGAAGAGCAGCTGGAAGACAGCTAAGTGACTTAATGGTATCACAAATTACATTGGACATCCATACATGGGTATCTGAATGGAGGCTGGAAGCATACAAACTAGTCACCCAACTTTACAGTCAGTGGAAGAAGTGTCCTGCTTCTCAACAAAGTTCATGTCATCTATGTGTCTCCTTTAAAGTAAGATAAGTCCGTTTCTTGACTAAGAGCTACTTAATAGCACCAAAATCTTGTTGACCATTTGAAATGTTAAGCATTAGACCAAGAAAACATGTAGACAATTATTTGGGTTTTAAGCTCCTAATGATTTAAATTAAGTTAAACAATTCCTGGAGGACATTTATTGGATCATGACTAGACCGAATGGCTTACAGGATTAAGCCACCAACAGAAACTAAAACCAGGATTTCATAGGTCACAGAAAATAAAATTAAAGAGAAAATGAGAGAAAAAGAGAGAAAGAGAAGAGGAGAGGACAAAAGAGAAAACAAAAGAAAAGAAGGGAAGGGGAAGGGGAAGAAAGAAAAGGGGAGGAAAGGAAAGGGGAGGAAAGGAAAGGGGAGGAAAGGGGAGGAAAGGGGAGGGAAGGGGAGGGAAGG
>WAAF01003887.1:7759-86074 GCA_013400475.1 Tricholaema leucomelas | reverse complement strand
GCCATCCCACTGGACTCTGCCCATCTGTCCAGGCGGTCAAGGTCCCGCTGCAGAGCCCTTCTGCCCTCCAACCCAGCCACATCAGCCCCCAGCTTGGTGTCATCTGCAAACTTGCTGATGACTGACTCAATGCCCACGTCCAGATCATCTATGAAGATTCCATTCCATCTATGTCATGGTCGGTATACAGAGTAGAGATCAAGCTCTCTTCTTCAATGGCTGACACACTGGATGGTTGTGCTCACATCCAATGAGATCTGCATAGGCTGGAGAGCTCAGTGAAGGTGATCATCATGAGGTTTGGTATGTCAAGTGCAGAGCCCTGCATCTGGGGAAGAATAACACCGGGCACCACTAGAGTCTAGGGTTCGTGCCATTGGAGAACAGCTCCATGGAGAAAGACTCTGAAATCCTAGCAGACAGCAAGTTCTCCATTATCCAGCAGTGTGGCCTTGTGGCCAAGAGGGCCAACAACATTGTGGGGTGCACTAAGAAAAACATGTCCAGCAGGTCTAGGAAGCTTTTCCTACCCTTCTACTCTGCCCTGGTAAGACCACACCTGGAACACAGTGTCCAGTTTTGAGGTTCCTAGTTCAAGAGAGACAGGGATCTGTTGGAGAGAGTCCAAAGGAGAGCCATGAGGATGATTGCAAGGCTGAAAGATCTCTCTTATGAAGAGAGACTGAAAGACTTGGGGCTGTTTACTCTTCAGAGGAAAAGGCTGAGAGGGTATCTTATCAAGGTCCATAAATATCTGAGGGGTGTGTGCAAAAATGAAGGTGTCAGTCTCTCTTTGGTGGTGTCCAAGGATAGGACAAGGAACAGTGGTTACAAGTGAGAACACAGGAGGTTCCACCTCAATACAAGGAGACACTTCTTCATGGTGAGATTGATGGAGCACTGGAAAAGGCTTCCCAGAGAGGTTGTGGAGTTTCCTTCTCTGGAAACTTTCAAAGCCTCCCTGGATGCATTCCTGTTCAGTCTGCCCTAGATGATCCTGCTTTGGCACAGTGGTAGGTCCTGATAATTTCTAAAGTCCCTTTCAACCCCTAACACTCTGTGATTCTATGATGTTTTTAGTTTCATTAAAGCTGGTTCAGTTTTCCTTCAAATCCATGTATCTTTCTCCCTTATTCCCTTTCCGTTTCCCCTTGGGAAGGTAGAGGGGTTAATAAAGAACATCTGTCACCAGCCAAGTGGTCAGCCCAGCCCTAACCTTTAGTGCACAGAAACACAAAGTTTGGGAAATGTTTGGGTTTTGATTTGTTTTAATTTACACAGAAAGAAATTAGAAATCAATGTGAGAGTTAATATTTATATCACACCACCGAAACAAACCAAAGCAGACTGATCACAAAGGCAAAGTATTCAACTCTGTGACTTTTTACAATGACTCTTCAAAATGCTTTGGGACAGCAATTGAAAGTCTTCTAAACTACATGTTCATGATTATATACATAATGATATACTTTCTGAATACAAAAGCAAAGAGATTTTGTTTGCATGCCACCCTCCTTATTCCTGCTTTCCAGCTCATCAAATCTATTAACAAATATTGTCACTTCTAATCTATCAAAAGTCTTAAAACAATTGTGATATATTCTTAATTTTCCAACAGCTGTGAACATTCCCTTGAATCTTTGCTTCTTCCTGCTACTTCAGCTTCAGTGCTCAGCAAAACTACATGAGACAGGTGTGTTTTAATTAACCGATCCTGGAGAACTCATTTAAGGCTATGAGGAATCTCAAGTCACTTCTTTTCAGTTAGAGGAAAACCCGAGAAAAACCTACTCCTGACCTTGAAAAAAGAAATGAAGGAGAAAATGGCCTTCTTACTAGTATTTGCTTTCAGAATCATAGAATGTAGAATGTCAGGGGCTGGAATCCCCCCTGCCAGAGTAGGATCACCTAGAGCAGATCACACCGGAATGCAGCCAGGCAGTTCTTGAATATCTCTAGAGAGGGAGCCTCCACAACCTCCCTGGGCAGCCTATTCCAGTGTTCTGTCACCCTCACAGTGAAAAAAAAAAACCCTTAGGTTCACATGGAACCTCCTATGCCTCAACTTCCACCCATTGCCCCTTGTCCTGTCACTGGGCATCACCAAGAAGAGGCTGGCTCCATCCTCCTGGACTCACCCCTTACATGTTTATAAGCATGAATGAGGTCACCCCTCAGTTTCCTCCTCTCCAAGCTAAAAAAGCCCCAGCTCTCTATGTCTCTCATCACAAGGAAGATGTTCGACTTCCTTAACCATTTTTGTGGCTCTGTGATGGACTCTCTCAAGCAGCTCCCTGTCCTTCTTAAACTGGGGGGGGGCAGAACTGGCCAGATGAGGCCTTACCAGAGTAGAGGAGAAGAAAAACCTCCCTTGACCTACTAAGCACAGCTCTTCTAACAGTTACATTACATAGCTTTATGAAATAAATGTTACATGGAAAAAAAGATGGAAATGGATCACTGAATCTTAAGCTGCAACAGAAAGAGCAGCAGCACATCTGGAATGGAAGAAAAACAATAATATAAAGATAAGAATAAAGAAATTAAATGAGGAAACTTATGAAAGCAATGTTGCCATGATTCATAGCAAAACTTTATATTAGCTTTGTGGGGGTTTTCCAGTTCTGCCATCTTGCTTATTCCTTATCCTTTCACAAATTCCCTTCCCAAAACCAATTCACTTTCTCCCTAGTTCAAGTCATGAATTAAACTCTTTTTAATTTAAGGGAACTCTTTTTAATTTAGGGGAAATCAAGCCCCACATGAGTAGCTTGCTATTGCCTTTGTATCTACAGAACAGCTTGAACTTATCTGCCAATACAACGGTTATCATTTGGTGGTAAACAGAACACAGCTGACTATGGAGAGATAAGATAGCACCTGAATGATGATATGTTGCTGGAACTCAGAAATATCAGCTGCATACAACTTGAAGCCTTTTTGAAATAAAAGATAGGAAAAATTGTGTCAGGGTAAATATTTAAAAGCAAGAAAAGTTGACAAATGGTTTGGAAGACAGTTGAGACTCTAGATTTTGGTCCTTCCTTTTGATACACTTTATAATCAGTCAGTGTTTTCTGAAAAGCAAGTATTTTTCTTTTAAATACAAACAACAGTCTTTTGAAAATTAAAAATGTTTCAAAGGACCCATTCTGAATTGGGCAGTTCAGGCTATTAGGATCTCTACATATTTTATTTCTTTTCTTTCTTAACAACAGAAACCAAACAGCAGGTAATAGTTTAGAAATTAGTATTTTTACTTCTCTGTAAGAAAAAGAGGTCAAGTAGCACTTGTTGAGAGACTGAGAAAGCTGGGGCTGTTTAGCCTGGAGAAGAGAAGACTGAGAGGAGATCTTATCAATGGATACAAATATCTGAGGGGTAGGTGGCAAGTGGATAGGGCAAATCTCTTTTCACTGGTCAGCAGCAATAAGACAAGCAGCAATGGCTACAAATTGGAGCATAGAAGGTTTCACCTCAACATGAGAAGAAACTTTCCTACAGTGTGAGTGATGGAGTACTGGAAAATGCTGCCCAAAGAGTTTGTGGAGTCTCCACCTCTGGAGACTTTCAAAACCTGTGTAGATGTGTTCCTGATTGTGATGGTTTGGGTGTTACCCACCCCCCTGCCTTATGAAATCATCCAGACTAGACTCAGCCAAAATTGGAAATTAGAATGAAGCTTTATATTTACAGCTTAGCACAATATACAAGCAGGTATTTACAATATGTACAGCTATAGACAGAAATACACAAGTTTAAAAGGTAATACAGAAACACAACAGCCCTCCCAGAAACCAGAACCCCTAGGATGGGCTCCCAACCACCCTTCCAACTCTCTACCTTATCCTAGACTTTGCCTTACATTCAAGGCAAGTTTGGAGAATTGGCCAGGGAGGTTAGGAAGCAGAGGGATTAGTTACACAGACAGCAAGTTAGAGAGAGAAGGGCAGGCAGCCAGAGAGCAACTCTGTTATCTATATTTATGTCCTTGTTTTTATACATCTCAGCAAGCCTGACTCAGTTCTTCACAGAGAGAGTGATTTGCCACTGGAATGGGCTGCCAAGGGAGGTGGTGGAGTCACCATCCCTGGAGGTGTTCAAGAAAAGACTGGATGAGGCACTTAGTGCCATGGTCTAGTTGACTGGATAGAGCTGGGTGCTAGGTTGGACTGGATGATCTTAGAGGTCTCTTCCAACCTGGTTGATTCTATGGTAAGTAGACATCACCATTATTTCCTTTGCACAGCCTATAATCTAATTCTTCTCAGCAAAATATTCCAGCTTGCTTCAGACTAGCACACTGAGTGAACCACTCTAGGTGATTCTGCCTTGGCAGGGAGGTTGGATTTGATCTCTGGAGGTCCTTTCCAACTTTCAGTCCTGATAGAACAGTCACCTGAATAGTTAACATTCTTTAANGAAAAAAGGTAATACAAACACAATTCCCCTCCCAGAAACCTGAGTCCCCAGGAGGGGCTCTCAACCACTCCCTCACCTTCCCCTACCCCTCTCAACCTTACCCCAGTCCTAAGGAAGAATGGAGGTTCAGCCAAGAGGATTAAAAAGCAAGGTGAAGTAGCCAAGCAAAGGAGGGTGAGGTTAGAAAGCAAGATGGAGTCCAGCCAGCAGCCTCATCTTCTCCCCAGCAGGCAAAGCTCCCCAGCAAAGAGAAGAAACAAGTGCCCTAATCTGTTTTGCCTTTCTTTTGTATACATCTCAGCAAGACTGTGAGGGAAGTAGACCTCACCATTGTTTTCATTTTACAGCCTATCATGTAGTTCTTCTCACCAAAACATGCTAGCTAGGCTCAAACTAGCACAAAGCATAATCAGGAACCATAAGTTAATGAGAAATGGATCATATCACAGTTTAATGGTACTTTAAAATAAGAACCCACTTCTTTTATAGTCAGGAATCTATGTCAGTGATACTTTACCTTTTATTTTGCAGAAAAAAAATGCAAACAGTTCCTAGTCTCTTTAAAGAAGTTATTAGTCACTGTAATTTTGTAAAGTAAAGCTAAATTTTATATGATTGATTTTTAGTCTCTTATAGCAACGAATTCTGCTATACCTTCACATCTAGAAAACAATAAACTCACCATCTGTAGGCTCACAGCTTAAGCAGTGCATCGTGCTTGGCCTGCAGTTTCATGAAGACTTTATTCCTTCTAGTTTTGTGAAGGTTCAAGCATGGTTTCTGCTACCTTACTATGATTTCACAAAATCACAAAACACCTATTCTAAAACTTATCCTTAATATGTGCACACATGGTCAAAATTTGATCAGAAAAATGATAGAAAGCCTACACAAGGAATGGATTTTATCATATACGGTGTATTACAGCTCTGCTGAGAGTGTTTTGGCATGAGAGACATTCAGGTTGAAGGAAGGACAATCTTTGACTGGCAGGAACAAAGTCAATGGCACCGAGACAAGTTTATTACCATCATGTACAGTATAACTGTTTCAGAGCAGGATCCCACCAGGACTTTCCAGACTCTTCAGTGAACAGATCACGTAATCAGTCTGTGCTTGGGGAATAACTGATGTTCTTCCGTGAGCGTGTACAGACAAAAGAATGGTAATACAAGAATGTCTCTTTTGGGCATCTGAAATATGTGTCTGACTTTTTGACACAATCCCTTAGCGAACTGCAGAGGAGAAAGACGACTAACAATTATTGGCTCTTGGCTGAGCTTTGCGAGCAGCTGCTTTGTTCTATTCAACTGTAGCTGACTGTTTGCCAATACATGTGAAAGTATTTGTCAGCAAGAATTAAGCACAACAGTTTTCACATTCACCTTGTGATAGGGTAAACACAGCAAGGATTTTGAGATTTTATTGGTGTTGCACATAAGCTACTTCAAACTTGCAGCCACAAGCTCAGTTCCTTTTTCAGGTTTTAATTTGTTTGTTCTCAAGTTACAGTTAAGATGATCCAGTAATAATATTAAACTATTTTAACTGCCCTACAGTGCCTCTAGGTTAATGGCAGTATTAACCTATTGTGATGTTTTGCTTAGTGCTGGCACATTACATGCTAAATTCCTGCTGAGAAAAATAGTTGGAGAAGAGGTGAAAAAAGTTCAGTTAAAATGAAGCTGAAAGCATATGAAAACATAATATAAGTATCAATGCCAGGTCATTAAACAGTTTGGATTCTATGCAGTTGGACCTTCATTAAATCACATGAAAACTAAGGAAGAACTGGTTTCCAGGACAGCTTGAGAAACCAGCCAAGGAATGGTACTACTGGCATGTAATCTTCTTTTAGGGATGCATTTCTCTGATTTTTACTTACTTTTTTAATGTAAAGTGGCTGCAACAGTTAGCAGAAAATATCTTACTGACAGATTTACTTCAGGAAGATTGAGATACTGTCTGACATCTAGATATAATTCCAACAGTAAACGGGCTGTTTCAGTCAAAATGTACTCCTTTATTTCCTGTTATTCCAGGTCTTTTCTTACCTAGAATACTTCCATCTCCATATCTGATGGTTTGGGTGTTACCTGCCCTCCCACTCTTATGAAGTAACTCAGACTAGTCTCAGCTGAGCTGGAAATTAGAATGAAGCTTTATATTTACAGCTTAGCACAATATACAAGCAGGTGTTTCCAATATTTACAGCTATAGACAGAAATATACAAGTTTAAAAGGTAATACAGAAACACAACACCCCTCCCAGAAACTAGAGTCTGCAGAAGGGGCTCTCAACCACCCTTCCACCCCTCTGCCTTATCCCAAACTTTGCCTTACATTCAAGGTGAGTTTGGATAATCAGCCAGGGGAGCGCTACAGCAGACAGATTAGTTACACAGACAGCAGGTTAGGGAGAGAAGTGCAGACAGCCAGAGCCAGAGAGCAACTCTGTTTTCTATATTTATGTTCTTGTTTTTGTACATCTCAGCAAGCCTATGAGTGCAGACGACATCACAACTGTTTCCTTTTCATAGCCTATAATCTAATTCTTCTCAACAAAATATTCCAGATAGCTTCAAACTAGCACACCATATTACTCAGCCTCTTTCCCTAGCACAATGAAAAGGATCCTCTACATGTCCTTCAACTTGCGTGAGGTAGTCATGAAATCTACCCTGGCACAAGACCCAGCACAGTTGTTTTATATTCAGATATTGCTCATAACCATTATGGGGAAAGTCATCTCAAGAATCATAGAAAATGGAAACCTGTCTTTAAATTTTTAGGTTTCCATTTTAAATAACTTCATTATTACATGAAAACATATTAACTTTCATATGTATAATTTATTTAGTCTTCAAACAATTACCAACTGCACCAATGTGATGATATCTATATCAGAAAATAATGCAGCCAAAACTAGGAAAGAGCTAGTGCTGAGGACCTGACACGCACAGCGTATGTGTTTCAAGTCAGTTTATCCTAACTGTTTCCAGAATGGTGTGTGCTTATTAGTAGCTGGCACTGCGCTTTGAAGAAACCAAGTTCAAACACTGAGAGGGCTGGAGCACATCTCCTATGAGGACAGACTGAAAGGGTTGGGGCTGTTCAGTCTGCAGAAGAGGAGGCTCCCAGGGGACTTTATTGTGTCCCCTGAAAAGAGGCTGAAAAAAAAAGCTGGGAAGGGACTTTTTAGGCTCACTGGCAGTGACAGGACTAGGGCGAATGGAGTGAAGCTGGAGATGGGTAGGTTCAGACGGGACATGAGGAAGAAGTTGTTCAGCATGAGAGTGGTGAGAGCCTGGAATGGGTTGCCCAGGGAGGCGGTTGAGGCCCCATCGCTGGAGGTGTTTAAGGCCAGGCTGGATAAGGCTGTGGACAGCCTGCTCTAGGGTAGGGTGTCCCTGCCCATGGCAGGGGGATTGAAACTAGAAAATCCTTGTGGTGTCTTCCAACCATGACTGATTCCATGATTCTAAGACAAAACAGGCAGTGAGTTTTCACTACTTTTAGTGTCAATAGCTTTGTTTTTATCTAATGAAGCACAGTTAGGAAAAAAAAAAAAAGAACATCAAAATCATTGCTGTTTTTAAAGTAAAATTTATCTCACTTTTGATACCAGTTACCATAGAAAATATTTCTGTGTGAAGACCTTTGTGACCATTTTTAAGGTTGAGACACAACCCAGGTCAGAAAATTGCATCGGTGTGTTTATAATGAACACAGTGCTAAGTTGAAAAAAAAAATCCAAACCTAAAAATATATTCTTTAATTATGATCAAATCTAATAATATGTAATAAACTTATTTAAAATCAATTAATTCAGATTTAGTTACTACTGGATTGACACAAGGGCATTTTGAATAACTGCATTAAGTTCTAGGAAATTAATTTCCTCATAAGCTTTTGCAGTTTCCTCAGAAAGATATTAGTTGAGCTTTCTATTTACTTGACTACAGAGGAATTAGGTACCTTTTAAATGAGAAAGAAGTAAGAAAAGTATAGCCTATTTGATGAAAGTAAACAGATGCTATATCCTTTTGAAGGTAGGTACTCTACAGGAGTCTGACTTCTTGAAAGCACAAATTCAACAGCAGAGCTAATTCCCTAATAAGGGAAAATGTATTTGCAAGTATTTTTTCCTAATTTATTCATACTTAAGTAAATCAATGTTTAGCTTACCTCATTTTACCATGGAAATTCATGCTACCTTTTACTTGAAGCACATTTTCTGTTATTTCACTTCTTTTGTCTCATTTTTTCTATCTTTCCATTTCAAACTAATTCATACCATGCACTGGTGAGGCTCCTGGGTTCAAGAGGCTGTTGGAGTCACCATCCCTGGTGAGACAGTTAGTGCCATGGTCTAAGTTGAGTGGATAGGGCTGGGTGATAGGTTAGACTGGATGAGCTTGCAGGTCTCTTACAACCTGGTTGGTTCTATGAACTGTGAGTGTTTAGTCTGGAGAAGAGGAGGCAGCAGGGAGACCTCATTGCTCTCTGCACTTCCCTGAAAGGAGATTGGACTGAGGTCTCAGCTCCCTAGTATCAGGTGATAAAATGAGGAAGAAGTGGCCTGAAATTGTGCCAGGGGAGGTTTAGGTTGGACACAAGAAAAATTATTTCTTGCAAAAGTAGTCAGCCATTGGAACAGGCTGTCCAGGGAGGTGGTGGACTCACCATCCCTGAAGGTGTTTGGGCAATCTGTGACCAAGACATTTTGGGACGTGGTTTAATGGCCATGGTGGCATTGGGTTGAAGATTGGGCTGGATGATCTTAGAGGACTTTTTCAACCCAAACTATTCTATGGCAACATAACACTACTCCCCCATGAGCTTTCAATATAGCCAACTACTTCAGCTCATCATAAGCAAGCAGAAAGAAGCAGCTAAATACAGAGATCAGCCAACACCCATAGGCAATGTTAGAGTAAAAATCAAGCTTCTATCCTATCTAGCTGGGGGGCCACCAGGCCCCCCAGCCTTTTGTCCCCTTCCCATTCACCCAGTGTGCACCATGGGTACTCACCAGTGATCACAGGAGGAAGACTCCTCTGCCCAGTTGGGCACAGCTTGGGACTGCTGCCTTTCCTGGGGCAGATTATAAAGGAGAGTGTGCAGGGAGGACAAAGTGGTCACACCTGGAGTGGGAGGAGACTCCAACAGAACCCAGGTGCTCTGGGTTTGGGGGATAAAAGGAGAAAATGCAGTGTGGAGTGGGAAAGGGCAAGTATGGTGAGAAAGAGGAGGTGGTGCTGAAAGGAGAGAGATGGGGAGGAAAAGGCTGAAGAAGGAGGGAAACAGAATATGGAAAGGAGGGAGATGGGGGAAGAAGTAGCATAAAATTTAAAAAAAAAAAATCTGGACTGTGGGGAAAAAAAGGTGGTCCTGCTCTGACAGGGAGGTTTGGACCAGATGATCTTTTGAGATTTCTTTGAGTCCCTAACATCCTGTGTGACTCTGTGATCTTCTACTTGGGAAACCACATACTTCCAATTAGCTGTGTCTTATGTTTTGATTTTCTGATCATTCTGCATGTCAGACCTTGATTAAAACATTGGGTGGTTATGAAATTAGCCCATGGGTCTCTACTTTGAATACTCCAGTTAGATCATTTTCTGAATGATTTGCTGTCATTGGTTTATGGATCTTTGGAAAAGGCCTTTATGGGATCACATCATCAGCTGTCAGCACATCCTATCTCACATCATTAATATCCTCCATTACAGGTGCAGCTGACAGACTACAGGGAAGCGATAGCATCCAAAGGGACCTCAGTAGGCTTAAGAAGTGTGCCCATGTGAACTCATTAAGTTCAACAAGGCCAAGTGCAAGTGATACATGTGGAGTAATCACCAGTACAAGTACAGGCTAGGAGATGAATAGATTGAAAGAACCTCTGGGAGAAGGACCTGGGAATACAGCTTAACATAAGCAGACAATGTGCACTCATAGTCTGGAAAGCCCATCATACTCTGCATTGTATGGAAAGCATAACCAGCAGGTCAAAGCAGGTGATTCTCTCTCTGTACTCAGCTCTTGTCAGACCCCTTGTAGACTACTTCAGCTTTGAGGTTGGATACTTCATCCCTTGAAGTGTTAAAGTTCAGGTTGGATAAGTCTTTGAGCCTTAATGAAGAAAATGTTTCCTGTCAATCCAATCAATCAATCAATTTTATCACTGGAACTATTGTAGATACTGGTGTCTCAAGCTGAGGAAGGACTCCGTAAGATAAAGACTTTCTGTCTTCAAGTCTAATGAATCTAACTGTTCTCATCAACTGAAGCAGAGGAGCTTAAATCAATGTAGCTTTTTGATATTATAAAATGCAAGGAAAATGAACTGCTAACAAAGTGATACTTGAATAATACTCTTGTGTTTATCTACACGTTCCTTTTCTGTCAATGAGAGCCTCAAAAGAAAATTGGATCAGTATATGACAGCTGATAAAGATTTTCCTTTTTTTTTTTTAGCACATAAGACACTTTCTTTGAATTTCAGCCTTCCCATTCAATTTATGCTGGCACTGTTGTGCCTCTGAGAAAGTATTTGTCTTGATGAATGACGTCTGGTGTGCTCAAAAAAGCAAAGCTTCAGCTGAGAGGGAATAATTCCTGAAAGCTGTTGTGAGGCCAATCTACATAACGGTTGAGAACTACATGAGTCTCAGTTTATTTAAAACAATGATTTTGAAATCTTTTGTGAGTAAAACTATTAATTTATAACATGGAAATCAATTAACTTCATAAATAGAATTATTGTCTTTCAGGGATTTTTTTTTTTCTTTCTTTATAGTAACATCTTCAGAGCTTATTTGTGGTCCCTTTTTCAGCTTATATAAAGAGAATCTCTTAGTATCCATACGCCTTAAAATTACTGCTGTTCTGTCAGCTCACAACCTATCTGGTTATTTATACCTTTGCTCTTCAAGCAACCAGCATCCAATTATTATTAATAGGAAGACTCAGCTGGGGAGAAGTAAGCACCAGGTTGTTAGATCTGAAACTGATCCCCTTTTTCTGCAACGGTAATTGCAAATGTCTGCTTTCATTCATTTTAATTAGACTTCCCACAAGCAAAAAAGTTCATCCAGCTATTTCTCATTACACTAATGCTGTAAGATTCTACAGCATGCATTCCAGAATTCCTTTTGTCCTATGAAATGGCAACAGCACACATGTAAAGTTTCATAAACCATAAAATCACCATATTGCATACATATGTACACGCACTCCTCAAACGTATGTTCAATACACAGAAGTAACACTAACCATGCCAACAGTAGTCTATTTAGACTAGAAAGCAAATCACAGAATCACACAGTGTTAGAGGTTGGAAGGGGTCTCCAGAGATCATTAAGTCCAACCCCCCTGCCAAAAGCAGGATCACCTAGGGTAGTCCACATAGGAGTGCATCCAGGATGGTTTTGAAGGTATCCGGAGAAGGAGACTACACAAACCCTCTGGGCAGCCTATTCCAGTGCTTCATCACCCTCACTGTAAAGAAGTTTCTCCTCATGTTGAGGTGAAACCTTCTATGTTCGAGTTTGTATCCATTGTTACTTGTCTTATTACTGCGTCCCACTGAAAAGAGATTGGCCTCCTCCACTTGACACCCACCCCTCAGATATTTATAATCATTGATCAGATTTTCTCTCACTCTTTTCTTCTCAAGACTAAACAGCCCCAGGTGTCTCAGTCTCTCTTTGTAGAGGAGATGCTCAAGTCCTCTAATCATCCTCATGGCTGTCCATTGGACTCTCTCCAGCAGATCCTTGTCTCTCCTGAACTGGGAGTCCAAAACTGGACACACTATTTCCAGTGTGGTCTCACCAGGGCAGAGTAGAGGGGGAGAAGAACCTCTCTAGACCTGCTGGACACACTTTTTTTGATGCATCCCAGGATGCTATTTGCTCTCTTGGCCACAAGGGCACGTTGCTGGCCCATGCAGAACTTGCTGTACACCAGGATTCCAAGGTCTTTCTCCGCAGAGCTCTTTCCAGCAGGGTAACCTCTAACCTAGACCAGTGCCTGCTGTTATTCCTCCCCAGATGCAGGACCCTGCACTTCTCCTTATTGAACTTCATGAGGTTTGCCTTCACCCAGCCTTTCAAAATACTCGGATCTCATTGGAGAGCAACACAGCCTGGCAGGGTGTTGGCCACCCCTTTCCCCCCCAGTTTTGTGTCATCAGCAAATTTGTTGATGATACACTCAATACCCTCATCCAGGCCATTAATAATGATTGTGAACAAAACTGGACCCTATGTCTATATACAGTGCATATCATCTTACACATCAGACATTCAAATGTGACACTGGATGTATTAGAGATCACATTTTTGTGATGGGAACCGAAGCATAGGTGGGAACTTCTGCAGCTTGCTATGGCATAAGGGACTGTAATGAGTCAGATTTATAGAATCATAGAATCAACCATGTTGGAAGAGACCTCCAAGATCATCCATTCCAACACATCAGACAATGTCTTCTAATTATCCATCTCAAGACAGTGTTTCAGAAACTTTAAATCACTCTAAGTGTTACTGGAGATTTTGGTGCTAGTTACTTTGGCAACTGAATTGAGCTTGAGGTATCTAAGTTATGGTTATGACCAATGGGGTCTTAAAACTCAATCATGTGCTCACAAGGTATGACATTAAAAATTGCTTTGGGTATGTTTGTCATATTTAGAAACTAAATTCTGCATTCAGAGTGAAAAAAAAATCAGGAGTAGAAACTTGAAAGCACTACTTAAACACACATGTACAAGTAGTATTTTAAAACCTCTACTCAGGCTTAATCTAGATTTCAGAATGTAAGTTCAGGCATTTGCACTGATATTTAAAAACCCATAACTTCTGTAAGCATATAATTATAGGCATACATACTTTCTAATTCAAAGAAAATATAAACTTATCAAAATACATATTTTACCCTTTATTTCATGTCATTAAGATCCATGTTTTGCTTCCTTATTTATCTCTTATGGAGTTCTTTCAACATCTAATAACTTTAAAATTCTTAACCTTGATGCCATTTGTTTTAAGAATCTTGCAAGAGATCAGGTCCTTCACTTGCCATTTTTATTACACACAAATGAAAATAAATTCAAGATCTGTAGTATAAAGTCTTACAACAGTGAGCTTAGCATCTGGCATCTTCATGCTAAGCAGAGTATTTCTGTATGTTCTGTATGTTCCATATATTCCATGTTCTATATGTCACTTATTTCATAGCCCAGAATACAATCACAGAGTCACAGAATCTCTAGGTTAGAAGGGCCCTGTGGAGGTCATGTGCAGGGTCATAAAGAGCTAGCAGCCTCTGACCATGGGTGTGATCCATCTGGACTTCTGCAAGGCCTTTGACACAACATCCTACTTGCCAAGTTGGAGAGATACAGATTGGATGGGTGGACTGTTCACTGGATGAGGAATTGGCGAGATGGTCTAATTCAGGAGATAGTGGTCAACTGCTCAATGTGGTTTCCGGGAGGGGTGCTGTGTTTCTGTATTACCTTTATACCTTGTATATTTCTGTCTATAGCTGTATATGTTGTAAATACCTGCTTGTATATTGTGCTAAGCTCTAAATATAAAGCTTCATTCCTTAATTTCCAGTTCAGTCTGGGTGATTTTCTTGGGGCAGGTAACACCTAAACCTTTACAATTTATCTTACAAAATTCTCTAAAACACTGCATTTGTCTTTCAGGTCAGTGATTTTTGAAAGAGACGGTTGCTGTTTTCTCCTTGCAAATTATAAGAGGAAATAATGCTAAGAACTGATACAAGATTTTTTTCTGATGCCTTTTTGCCTACACCAAACCATTCAATTATAGTTTCACAGTTTGTGAGTATATTAGGTATAAACATGTAACAATAAAATCTGCATACTGTACTAAAACATTCTATATATCATCAGCATATGAATAGAGTCATATATACTGGAAAGCAGTCCTGTGGAGAGGGACCTGGGGGTCCTGGTGGATAACAAGTTAGCCACGGCACAGCAATGTGCCCTTGTGGCCAAGAAGGCCAATGGGATCCTGGGGTGTGTTAGGAAGAGTGTGTCCAGCAGATCAAGGGAGGTTCTCCTCCTCCTCTACTCTGCCCTGGTGAGACCTCATCTTGAATATTGTGTTCAGTGTTGAGCTCCCCAGTTTAAGAGGGACAGGGATCTGCTGGAGACAGTCCAGCGGAGGGCTGCAAGGATGATTAGGGGACTGAAAGGCATGGTTTATGAGGAGAGGCTGAGGGACCTGGGGCTTTTTAGACTGGAGAAGAGAGGACTGAGAAGGGATTTGATAAATGTAAATATCTGAGGGCTGTCCAGGACAGGGTGGACAGGCTCTGCTCACTTGCTCCCTGTGATAGGACAAGGAGCAATGGGTGTTAATTGCAGCAGAAGAGGTTCCACCTCAACACAAGGGGGAACTTCTTTACTGTAAGGATCACAGAGCACTAGAAGAGGCTCCCCAGAGAAGTTGTGGGGTCTCCTTCTCTGGAGACTTTCAAGGCCTGTCTGGATGTGTTCCTCTGTGATCTGTGTTAGATAGTATTGTCCTGCTCTGACAGGGGGGTTGGACTCGATGATCTCCTTGTGTCCCTTCCAACCCTAACATCCTGTGATCCTGTGATCCTATGATACTGAGTAAAAGGTGAGTAATATATTAAGTGCAAGTGTGATGCATTAAAACCATGTTGAACTGCCCTGGAGGGATCTGAAATATAAGGAGAATGCACAACACAAAAGACATTAACTGACAGCATCTATTACTGGCCATGTACTTGTTATCTGGGATTACTTCAGGGTCAGCAAGGCACAAGTGATAAGTGGGCTGGAGCAACTCAAAGCCAATAAATCACTGAGGCTAGCTAGAATTTAGTCAACAGTGCAAAATGAGCCTGAGGATAAAATTCAGAATGGAAAACAACAGTCTATGAAAAGTTGTGATCTAAGTCTCAGAGACTTGAATGAGGTAAAGCTGACGTTGACTATGTAATAAAGAGATGTTTGAACTAAAGTCCACGTGCCTTTTGCAAAAACAATTTAAAACCACTTTGGAATCAAGTGATAATAACAAAAACTGTATACACATACAAAGTTCTTAGCATTCATTCTTCAGAATATTAAAACAAACTTCTGGATACGAGACCTGGGAGGACTTTTCTCTTTCATTAGGCTAAAGAAAGCTGTTAATATTTTTCTATTTTCTACTGTAACATGATGGAGTAACCTTGGCTGGCTTCTAGGTGTCCAATGGCAAGCCACTCTCACTGTCTTTCCTCAGCAGGCCAAGTGGAGAAAACATGATGAAGCTCTTGGGTTGAGGTAAAGATAGGAAATTCTCTTACCAATTCTCACAGGCAAAACAGACTTGACCTGGGGAAAAATAATTTATTTATAGCCAATTGAAAATATATTGAGATAGTGAGAAACAAACCTGACTCTCCAGTCACTCTCTTTTTCTAAGGCTCATCTTCACTGCAGAAGGATGGGGAATGGGGCTGGTGATCAGTTCTAACGACACTTTGTGTCTGCTAACTCTTCTTCATCATACTTCTGTTCCCGCATGGAGCCTCTCTCATGGGATACAGTCCTTCAGTAAATTCTCCAAAGTGTGTCCTTCCTATGGCCTGCATTTTTTCCAGAACTGCTCCAGCATTGGTCCTTTCCACAAGGCACAGGCCTTCAGGAATGGACTGTTCCAGTGTGAGACCCCCATGAGGTCACAGGTCCTGCCAGAAAATATAATACAGTGTGGGCTTCATCTCCACAGGCTGAAGCTCCTGCCAGGAACCTGATCCAATAGGAGCTCCTCATGGGCTACCGATTCCTTCAGGACACACCAATCTCCTTCACATCCTTTGGGATTCAGGGTGACAATGAACTTCAGTATGGATTTCTGTATGGCCTGTAGGGGATTCTCTGTTGCCACGCCTGGAGCACCTCCTTCCTCTCCTTCTGTACTGACTTTGCTGTCCATTGAGTTGTTCCTCCAACATACTCTCACTTCTCTCTTTTCTGGTTGCAANAGATACTGGAAAGCCACTCTAAGGTCTCCTCAAAGCCTTCTCTTCTCCAGGCTGAAGAGCCCCAACTCTCTCAGCCTGTCCTCATAGCAGAGCTGCTGCAGCCCTCTGAGCATCTTTGTGGCTCTTCTCTGGACTCGCTCCAGCAGTTCCATATCCTTCTTGTGCTGGGGGCTCCAGAACTGCACACAGTACTCCAGGTGGGGTCTGACGAGTGCAGAGTAAAGGGCGAGAATCACCTCCCTTGCCCTGCTGGACACACCTCTCCTGATGCAGCCCAGCATCAGGAGATCATCACATCCAACCACTCGCCTACAGATCTCAATCTCACTACTCTCTCCCAACTACTGTTGCAGATTTTTTTAATCTTATCTTTAATGTGCTATCACAGAGGCTCCCCCAGCATCACTGATTGGCTAGCTCTGTCTGATATAGAAGCAGCTTCTTGTGACTTCTCACAGAAGCCATTCCTACAGCCACCCTGACACCAAAACCTTGTCATAAAAAGAACCCGGGGGAAAATGAAAATACAAGATGGTCCATTCTGGTCTTAAGCTTGTCATTACATGCCAAGTAAGATGATCTTTTAAATACTGACCCCTATTACACTCATCTGACTTGGCAAAATTATATATATTAGAGCGATTTCACAGAATCACAGAATCATAGGGGGTTGGAAAGGACCTCTCTTGAAATTATCTAGTCCAATCCCCCTAACACAGATATACTTAGATCAGGTTGCACAGGAACACATCCAGGTGGGTCAACATATTTCCAAGTGGTTTAGATTTGTTCTTGAGATGATTAAAAAGTAAACACATATGTATAAACATGTTATTTTCTCACTTAACATGGGCCAGTTTTTTTCTCTATAAATCAAACATAGATGCATCTCATTCCAGTGACTTCCCCAGTCTTTCAGTGGAGTAACTCAAAGAATGAAGATTTATCCTGAAAATAAATTAGTCTGTATTTAAGACAATATGATGGTTTAGGTGTTACCCGCCCCCCACTGAAGAAAATCACCCAGATGAGACTCAGCCAAGCTGGAAATAAGAATGAAGCTTTATATTTACAGCTTAGCACAATATACAAGTAGGTATTTACAATATGTACAGCTATCGACAGAAATACACAAGTTAAAAGGTAATACATACACACAACAGCCCTCCCAGAAACCAGAGTCCCCAGGAGGGGCTCCCAACCACCTTTCCACCTCCTTTCCAACAGTCTACCTTATCCCAGACTTCGCCTTACATTCAAGGTGAGTTTGGGGAATCAGCCAGGAGGGTTACGAAGCAGATGGACTATTTATACAGAAGCAGGTTAGGGAGAGAAGTGCATGCAGCCAGAGCCCAAGAGCAACTCTGTTATCTACATTTGTGTTCTTGTTTTCATACATGTCAGCAAGCCTCTGAGTGAAGTAGACATCCCCATTGTTTCCTTTTCACAGCCTAAAATCTAATTCTTCTCACCAAAATATCCCAAGTAGAGTCAAACTAGCACAGACAAAAGAAACAACTTCATTTTGAATATCTCTAATCAGAGATGATGAAAAAAGATCCTTACAATAACGGACCCTAGAAAAAACCATCTACAAACATTTTATACATCCATAGGTATAGATAGGATGCAGTGGCAAAATACTTATGTATATTTTAGAGTAGCCCTATCTGAAATGGAAATGTTTTCAAAGCACCAAAAAAAAAAAAAAAAAGATGAAATCATAGAATCATAGAATTATAGAATCAACCAGGTTGGAAGAGACTTCCAAGATCATCCAGTCCAACCTATCACCCAGCCTCATTCAGTCAACTAGACCATGGCACTAAGTGCCCCATGCAGTTTTTTAGGAACTTTAATCCAAGAACCAGAAAATGAAACAACTTCAATAAAAATCATACAGAGATAGAAAGTCTGAAGCAGTTTCAGTAAGTTTCAGTAATTATTTTGCTTAATACTAGAAAAATGGTCAGTTGCTTGCTGCTGTGGATGTTTGCTGGATTTTATTTTTTTAAATAAATGACAGAAGCAAATTGTAGTGTCAGAATATCCTCCCTAGACAGTGTAACGTAAGCAAAAGAAGAAGGAAGAAACTGAACACTTAGTCATCCCAGCAATACAAATAAGATTCCATAATCTCATTTAGTTTTAAGAATGATTCTGCAGCAACTCAATCAATAATTCAAAAGCACTTCTGAAGATTTAGCTCTATGATATTTTGGTTTGTTTCATTTTATTTTTTTCCCTAGGAGTGTTGTGTTTCTGAGTCTGTTTAAAAGAATTCTAATTTCTATTTAAATGAGATACTCCAAATCAGATCCCTTTCTGAGTTAGACTATCATAGAATTAATGCCTGATTACTGTGCAGCAAGGACAACAAGGTAATTTATTGCAAACCTACAAATTATTCTGTTCTGAATTAATTGAACATTTCCTAAAATGAATTGGTATAGCCAAAATGTCACTAAACACTCAATAACACCATGTATACAATAAAAATAATGAAACTTTGAAGAGAATGGTACCTTCATAATCTTTACTTGTCACCGGCAGTAATTCATTACTCTTATCTCTTCTCATCAGACCATTCAAAGTACCTTAAAATCTCCTTTTACTTCTCAGACTTGTAAAGGGTGGCAGCTGTAGGAAGAAGCGGACCCTAAACTGAATGAAAAGGTACTCTGTTCCATATGTCATATTCAGGGTCAAACCTCTATTCAGTCAACTAGTGTCTGAGGAGGACTCTATTAGTTCTGCCTTTGATCCCACTCCAAGTGTCCATGAATCCAGTTCCTGAATCAAGTTCCTGTCTGCTGCAGCATGCAGTGTGGGACTTCTCACAGTACCTGCCCACAGCACCAGTGGTGACAATGACATAATTGCCATCAGGAGGATGGGTTTCATATTGATTTTGTATATATTTCATTTAATTTCATTAAAGCTGTTTTAATTTTATTTTCAATCCACAAATCTCTCTCATTTAGTCTTTTTCTATTCCCTTTTGAGAAAGAGAGAGGGGTTAATGGAGTGTCTTACTCATTTAGTGGACAGCTCAACATCTATATAAAAAACCTTCTGTTTCTCAGCAATTTTGAAAATCAGACTTCTCTTACATTGAGAGTCATCCAATTAGAACAGAGTGTTTACCAGAATTCATAATACTTTGATGGAAATTATTTCTCTGCTGAAATTGACAGAGAAATAAAACTAAATTTCACCCCAAAAGTCGTTCATGTCTTATCAAATGCAGCAGAATAAGATTTTACCTTACACATTGTGTACACATTGTGCTTTTTAATGCGTAAGTGTATAATTGCAGGGAAGATATTTGGACATCCAACATTTTCTCTGTGCTTTTCTTCTCATTAATAATGTAAATAAATATTGTGCAGTTCTGTAGCCATCTTCCCTTTCATTGTATCAGAACAAATTGCTTTATCTACACTTTACTTTCTGTGTCACTACTGATAAACTTCCGATGTATTTTCTATCCGCGTTTAAAATGTCCCATCAAGACATTGTGGGTTTCCCCCTTTGCTTCTACTCAGAATTATTCATAGGGAAAGAAAAGCTGGGTTAGAATTGTTGTTAATTTAGATTTTTTATTTCAGATGGTCCCTAAGGTCATGGCTATCGTTAATCTTCAATACTAATTCTCTTTTTCCATCTCAGATTAAAATATGCTCTCAAAACAGTGTTAATATTTTCTTAAGATTCACTTCTCTGGAAGAGTGCTCACATTCATCACTTATTATTAGCCTTATTATTGCTATTATTATTCTTATTTTATTTATTAAATAATTTCTTATTAAAAAACATCTTTGAGATGTTTAATCAAAAAAAATAAAGGAAGCAAACATCTGACCAAGACATTATGTGTTAAAGAAGTTTTAAAGTTTTTGAGGCTTTTCTTTTTTATTTCTATTTAAAGTAACCTTAAACTGTCTTATACTTGCAGATGTGTGCTTTGTTTAACTCTCCTTAGAGTCTCTCAAAACAGTATTTATTAAAGGGCTGTGGTATCATGGAGATCTCTGCAAATTATTGTATCTGTAATTATGGTCTTGTCCAGCTCTGCAAAATTTTGAGGGCTCTGCTGCCCTCTTTTCCACCCACAATCAAGCATCAGTCATAAGGCAGTGGCTTAAATGGAGAAAAGTTAAGAGTGAAATTTTACCTTGTGCTATATTTGGGATGTTTAATGTTAAGATATCTATAATCAGCTCTAAGGACCCAAATTTAGCAAAAGGAGAATTTTCTCACAGATGGTTGCAAAAGAGAAAATCTCATTCAATTTGCTGGTTTTATGTGTTTTTACTTATTAGGCATTGTTTCTAATCATTATTCAGAATCTTTAACAAAATATAAAAGGAACAATAATGCTGGGTTTTTAAAAGTATTTAGCAGTTAAGAACATACTGACAGCAGTTTTGGTGTTTCTCTGAGTATTTGAAAGAAGACACTTTCTGTATTTTATCAACTGCATTTGAAAAAAAGGTACTGTCTAATATTCCTGTTTAGTATTTTAGGAGCATTCCTCACAGACACTTCATATTGTGGATGCATGAATTTAGTTATACAGCCTTATACTTGTAAAACCAGGCACTTGTTTAGAAGGAGGGGGAAAGCTCATAATGTGCGGAGTGAACTTTATCTGGAAGGCTTTCTCATTTAATTGATGCAATCTGACCTTGCCATTAGTCTTGCTAGAGGCAAGCTATTTCTGTCTGCATTACTTTTCATTATTACTTTTGTGTAGAAACTCAGTACCTGCTGCTCCATATAAATGTCTGAAAGAGCTAAAGCATATATCCTGGAAAATCATTCGACTTCTATCTACTCTAACACTTTCAAAGTTAATTCACACAAGTGTATACCATAGTGCCATATATCAGAGTCAGTTGTATCAACAGAAATTTGGAATACCAAACTCATAATCGTGATCTGAGATATTGCAGGAAATTTATATTCCCTGTTTAGGTATCTGGAGTCTAGGCATCATCACCTTAGATATAAATCAATCTTATCCTGTAGCAGTTGCTTTGTGGTTGTGTCTGAGCTTATCATTAATTTACTGTGTTCTTTTTTTGGTACAGAATAAAGAAGACGGTCAAGTGATATAGCACATAAACAATTAAAAACTATCCTTGTGGCTTTAAGCTACTGAAATGATGAAGAACTTGTGCAGAATGTAACTGTCCCTGAATTACTTTCATTGTTAAACATTAGACAATATGACAAATTTCAGTTTAACTCAGTAATTTAGACCTATCTACAGAGGTCTGTCAGATGCTTATTTGTCTTCATTATTGTCTGGTAACTTGGTTAGACACAAGACTCATAACAAATACAGTGATGCTACATGGATAAAATTAAGAATACTTACAAGCTTCATTGTTTTTCCTCAAAGCTAAATGTAGGAGGCTCAAAAAAAAGTCTGCTTCTAAATTATAGATTGCAAATAGCCCTAATCTGTATCAAATTACTGACACTTGAATAACCTTTTACTGTGTCTTACCATTGTTGGGTTACTTCTATTCTGCATTCGCTTAAGTGAGTGTTCACAATCCATTCATTAAGCAGTTTGTTCACCTGTTTCATTTATAAGCAGAGATATTTTATTAAGATTCTAAACTGGAGTAGATAAATGAGTGAAAAAGAAGTGCTTTACTGAGGCTTTGGGTATCCACTGAAGTTTATGCTGGATGGATTCCCCTGATAAACTACAGAAATACTTTTTTGCTATGTGGGATGCCATTTGCTGCCAACAATCATTTTGAGATTACCTCACCTAATCAGTTCTCTGCCACTGTAGGACAGTTAGGCATCGTGATGTGCTGGCAGCTCCTCTCTGGAGGCAGAGAGAGCAGTGTCCTGGCTATCAAAATAGCATAGACCAGCTAAAAGTCTCTTTTACAAAACCAAATTGACCAAGATATGTATGAAGTAAGATTGAACTCTGTCTTTTTTGTTTGTTTCGGTCTTGAATTCCTTGAACTCCCTAATATCAGACAATCTGAACAACAGNACTTCTCTTACATTGAGAGTCATCCAATTAGAACAGAGTGTTTACCAGAATTCATAATACTTTGATGGAAATTATTTCTCTGCTGAAATTGACAGAGAAATAAAACTAAATTTCACCCCAAAAGTCGTTCATGTCTTATCAAATGCAGCAGAATAAGATTTTACCTTACACATTGTGTACACATTGTGCTTTTTAATGCGTAAGTGTATAATTGCAGGGAAGATATTTGGACATCCAACATTTTCTCTGTGCTTTTCTTCTCATTAATAATGTAAATAAATATTGTGCAGTTCTGTAGCCATCTTCCCTTTCATTGTATCAGAACAAATTGCTTTATCTACACTTTACTTTCTGTGTCACTACTGATATATCGGAAGTTTATTTTCTATCCGCGTTTAAAATGTCCCATCAAGACATTGTGGGTTTCCCCCTTTGCTTCTACTCAGAATTATTCATAGGGAAAGAAAAGCTGGGTTAGAATTGTTGTTAATTTAGATTTTTTATTTCAGATGGTCCCTAAGGTCATGGCTATCGTTAATCTTCAATATTAATTCTCTTTTTCCATCTCAGATTAAAATATGCTCTCAAAACAGTGTTAATATTTTCTTAAGATTCACTTCTCTGGAAGAGTGCTCACATTCATCACTTATTATTAGCCTTATTATTGCTATTATTATTCTTATTTTATTTATTAAATAATTTCTTATTAAAAAACATCTTTGAGATGTTTAATCAAAAAAAATAAAGGAAGCAAACATCTGACCAAGACATTATGTGTTAAAGAAGTTTTAAAGTTTTTGAGGCTTTTCTTTTTTATTTCTATTTAAAGTAACCTTAAACTGTCTTATACTTGCAGATGTGTGCTTTGTTTAACTCTCCTTAGAGTCTCTCAAAACAGTATTTATTAAAGGGCTGTGGTATCATGGAGATCTCTGCAAATTATTGTATCTGTAATTATGGTCTTGTCCAGCTCTGCAAAATTTTGAGGGCTCTGCTGCCCTCTTTTCCACCCACAATCAAGCATCAGTCATAAGGCAGTGGCTTAAATGGAGAAAAGTTAAGAGTGAAATTTTACCTTGTGCTATATTTGGGATGTTTAATGTTAAGATATCTATAATCAGCTCTAAGGACCCAAATTTAGCAAAAGGAGAATTTTCTCACAGATGGTTGCAAAAGAGAAAATCTCATTCAATTTGCTGGTTTTATGTGTTTTTACTTATTAGGCATTGTTTCTAATCATTATTCAGAATCTTTAACAAAATATAAAAGGAACAATAATGCTGGGTTTTTAAAAGTATTTAGCAGTTAAGAACATACTGACAGCAGTTTTGGTGTTTCTCTGAGTATTTGAAAGAAGACACTTTCTGTATTTTATCAACTGCATTTGAAAAAATGGTACTGTCTAATATTCCTGTTTAGTATTTTAGGAGCATTCCTCACAGACACTTCATATTGTGGATGCATGAATTTAGTTATACAGCCTTATACTTGTAAAACCAGGCACTTGTTTAGAAGGAGGGGGAAAGCTCATAATGTGCGGAGTGAACTTTATCTTGAAGGCTTTCTCATTTAATTGATGCAATCTGACCTTGCCATTAGTCTTGCTAGAGGCAAGCTATTTCTGTCTGCATTACTTTTCATTATTACTTTTGTGTAGAAACTCAGTACCTGCTGCTCCATATAAATGTCTGAAAGAGCTAAAGCATATATCCTGGAAAATCATTCGACTTCTATCTACTCTAACACTTTCAAAGTTAATTCACACAAGTGTATACCATAGTGCCATATATCAGAGTCAGTTGTATCAACAGAAATTTGGAATACCAAACTCATAATCGTGATCTGAGATATTGCAGGAAATTTATATTCCCTGTTTAGGTATCTGGAGTCTAGGCATCATCACCTTAGATATAAATCAATCTTATCCTGTAGCAGTTGCTTTGTGGTTGTGTCTGAGCTTATCATTAATTTACTGTGTTCTTTTTTTGGTACAGAATAAAGAAGACGGTCAAGTGATATAGCACATAAACAATTAAAAACTATCCTTGTGGCTTTAAGCTACTGAAATGATGAAGAACTTGTGCAGAATGTAACTGTCCCTGAATTACTTTCATTGTTAAACATTAGACAATATGACAAATTTCAGTTTAACTCAGTAATTTAGACCTATCTACAGAGGTCTGTCAGATGCTTATTTGTCTTCATTATTGTCTGGTAACTTGGTTAGACACAAGACTCATAACAAATACAGTGATGCTACATGGATAAAATTAAGAATACTTACAAGCTTCATTGTTTTTCCTCAAAGCTAAATGTAGGAGGCTCAAAAAAAAGTCTGCTTCTAAATTATAGATTGCAAATAGCCCTAATCTGTATCAAATTACTGACACTTGAATAACCTTTTACTGTGTCTTACCATTGTTGGGTTACTTCTATTCTGCATTCGCTTAAGTGAGTGTTCACAATCCATTCATTAAGCAGTTTGTTCACCTGTTTCATTTATAAGCAGAGATATTTTATTAAGATTCTAAACTGGAGTAGATAAATGAGTGAAAAAGAAGTGCTTTACTGAGGCTTTGGGTATCCACTGAAGTTTATGCTGGATGGATTCCCCTGATAAACTACAGAAATACTTTTTTGCTATGTGGGATGCCATTTGCTGCCAACAATCATTTTGAGATTACCTCACCTAATCAGTTCTCTGCCACTGTAGGACAGTTAGGCATCGTGATGTGCTGGCAGCTCCTCTCTGGAGGCAGAGAGAGCAGTGTCCTGGCTATCAAAATAGCATAGACCAGCTAAAAGTCTCTTTTACAAAACCAAATTGACCAAGATATGTATGAAGTAAGATTGAACTCTGTCTTTTTTGTTTGTTTCGGTCTTGAATTCCTTGAACTCCCTAATATCAGACAATCTGAACAACAGAATTGTGGTGGAAGGTCCAAATTATGCCTAGAACATATACCCATCACATGCCCTAAACATCTGCCCAAATACCCACCTTGTCCCCCCCTTCCCTCTTCTTCTTCCCGGGTGGAAGAAGCGGGAAAGCAGACAAAAGCTTTGGCACCTCTCAGTCCACCATAGATCCCATATTTGGCCTTGTTTTGCAGCTTGCTTTGTGATAAATACAGGTCAGGATGCTAGGCCTGCACATCTGCCTTTTTTGTAGAAATGACTCAGGATCGGTTCTAGGGGTGGCTTTACCTTTGCTATTGGTCAAAGACGCTCGCCAAAATGCTTCAAACCCTAGCAAACTGCTTGTTTGCTGCTGCTGCTTTTGTTTTGTTCGCTGCCTGTTTGCCTTACGTGCCTCTGTGTGCCACCACACTGCATCGCGCCTAACTGGGGACTTGCCTACGACCGGCAGCTCTGACCCCGCCTGATCGAGCCCGAAGATAGGTAACGACCCAGCAACGACCTAGCAACGAGTTGCGATATCGGGACGTGCCGTCCCGCCGCTGCGTCCCGCCGTGCCAGCCCGACAAGGGCCGACTCCTTGCTCTACGCAGCATTCAATCGGACTGCTCCAGCCCGCAGTGCTGGACCCTGCTTTGCCCAGGTGGCTGCTGACCACCCGATGACTTCCTGAGAGCCACGGAAAGCTTGTCTCGTGTCCGCGGGCCTTCTCAGCCGACGTGCTCCGTCTGGACTGAACAGGCAGCAAGGCCCCATCGCATCATCACCACGGGAAGTCCACCACCTGCCTTTGACTATATATTTTCCTGCTTATGCTTTTGGAGCGCAAACACTGAGACTCTTAACCAGTGAGTAACCTAACTCTCTTTACTCAAGCTTGTGAAAGTTTATGCTTCACCTTTAAGCGGCAGTTGTGCTGCGAGATTCTCTAGTTGTAATCATTTTCTAAAGGCTTTTCCTAAATCATTTAATTTGACTGTACAGATGCATTCTGCAAAACAGTTTTACCAACCGCATAATAGAATCTGCGTGTGATAATTGTAAATAAGTTTGGGGAAAATTCCTTTGTATAATTAATAAACTAATAATTTTACACTGGCCTCATTACAATTCACTGCCAACCCAGATTCAAACCCCTCCTTAACAAGAATAAGATAGAAAGTTATCAAACACAGCTATGATAAGTTGTGTTTCTGTCCTGAAAGTCTGTTAAGAAAGTGTAGAAATACTTCAATGTGAAGATTATTTGAGTTCTTTTAATCTAAAATGTACATGATTAGCACTTCAGTTAATGCCTGGTGCAGTTGGCATATATCTAGAAATATTCAGACATAAGAATGGGTAATTCTAAAATCAGTTAGGGAGATCAGAAAGCATAAAACATTGTGGCTTTACCAAATGTTGAAGCTTTGGATTCTCGTTTATATTTTACATAAAAAACAGATTAGCACATGATAGACAGGCACAGATAATATGAAAATAAACAGAAAATTAGCTTTAAAAAATATTTCATGTCATCACATCACTGTCTAGAGTCATTGTGCGAAGAACTAGAAACTTTACTTTTGACTAAAAGAGGTGGGTTAGAAAAATAACTCAGATGCTGCGTGGATAGAGATCCAGATGTCTGTTAAATGATCTGCAACACTGTAGTTTAAGAACACATTGACTAGGATAGGGTTGAGTCTTTGATTTTGTTGTGGGTTTTTGTTTTGTTGTGGTTTTTTTTGCCTTCATAAGAAGCTGGGAAAGGCCTCAGCTAAGAAAGCCATCTGAACCAGCCAGTGGGATATTGAATACCATGCTAATGCCATGCCTGCTATACAATGGAAAGTCCAGTTGGGGCAAGTGCATGTGCTTTTGACAAGTGATTGTGATGAGGCATGGGCAGCAGGGCCTGACCAGTTGGCCAGGCTGTGTTTTGTATCACACTGGTCATACTATTTCATCAGTATTATTGCTCCTCCTGATTGTTGTTTTCTCTTTGTGCTGTTTTGTTAAGCTTTCCTGTTCTCAGACCAGTGGTTTTGTCTTTTTGTCCCCATCCTCTTTCTCATCCTACTGGGCAGTAGGAAACATATCTATGTGAGTGGCTGTAGGGGGCTCAGCTTCCAGCTGGGCCTGAACCACGACAATGCTATGTGTGCTTCATCCTACAAAAATAATATTCACTGGGTTCAATTGTTCCTGTATTTTTTTCCAACTTTCTGCATATATTTGTCATATATTTATAAGACATTAAAGAAATCTGTGGTATTAGATGATGAAAATGTGGTGCAACGAAAAAAAGATTGAAATTCAGGTAATTGTTTTCTGTCTTGGTAATCCTCCAAGTCAGTCCTGACCTAGGACCAAAATTCCGTAAGTGCATGTCAAGGAAATCTGTCTTAAGAGTTGTCTCACAGCAATCACTCTGTTGCAAACTAACCAAAGCCAGAAACAAGAGTGTTCTTTATAATGCACAGTCCAACCAACTTTCTATTGACAAAATATATACTGCTGTTTATGGAAAGTAAAATACAAGAATATTTCTTCATTAAAACTATGAAAATCTAGATAGTTTTGATAATAGAAGTTACGACATTCTAACAAATGAGGATACCACTGTGTTTGTTACCTTGTTAGTTATTTTCCCTAAAAGCTATTCTTCCCTTTTTAACTTCAGTTTCTGGACAGACTTGTTTTAGCTTTGCAAATATATCTTCTATGAGAGGAGGCTGAGGGATCTGGGGTTGTTCAGCCTGGAGAAGAGGAGGCTCAGGGGTGACCTCATTGCTGTCTACAACTAACTGAAGGGAGGCTGTAGCCAGGTGGAAGTTGGTCTCTTTTGCCAGGCAATCAGCAACAGAACAAGACGCCGCAGTCTCAAGTTGTGCCAGGGGAAGTATAGGCTGGATGTTAGGAGGAAGTTCTTCACAGAGAGATTGATTTGCATTGGAATGGGCTTCTCAGGGAGGTGGTAGAGTCACCATCCCTGGAGGCGTTCAAAAAAAGACTGGATGGGGCACTTAGTGCCATGGTCTAGTTGACTGGATAGGGCTGGGTGATAGGTTGGACTGGATGATGGTGGAGGTCTCTTCCAACGTGGTCGATTCTATGATTCTATAATTTGCTTTGTATTTATTCTTTAATAAATTCCTCGGGATGGGATATGAGATAAGGATCAATGACAACATAAAACCAGCAATGAAAGTTAAGTAATTATTTACCAATGAAGAATAAAGGATAGAATTAAATAAGAAATAGGTATAAAACTGGAAGAGTTCCCAGGTGAATTAAATAATCACTAATTCAAAGAGAGGTAGAGTTGTTCTCACAAAAAAGCAAAACACAAAAAAAACCCACAACACCAAAACCAAACAGGATTAAAACCTCAAAATGTTTCTATTTACTTTGAAAAGACTTTATGTAAACATATTTTTGTCAATAATAGAATAAGGAATTTAGAGAGTTGTATGACCTAGACAAGAGAGGAGAAGAAGCAAAAATATTTTGTCAGTTTTAAAAGTATTATGCTGCCTAACTACTGCACATCTTTAATTTAGGGAATTCACAGCAGAGACTGAGGGTTTATACAACTGAAGTGTGGGTATTTGAAAAAATGGTAAAGTATATGATTTAGCTCTGGTGGTCAACTGGAAAATTCCTTCTTTTTTGAACAGAAGGTGCATACAACTTTAATGAGTATTACTGCACACAAATTTGGTTTCTATGTGATAAACACCCTAGTGAGATCAGCTAGAAGCTAGGAAAATGAAAATTAATACTGGACGCTGCTGCTGGCAACGGATTTCTGACTCTTTTCATAGATATAATGAATTTACGAGCTTGTCATTGGTGTGACAAATACACAAACACTCTCCTCCTAATCAGACAAATCAAAATAAGTATTCAGGATGAACCATTTTATAAACTTCTTGTCTGTCTTCAAAACTGTTATGCTTATGCAAACCAAAAAAAACACAGTTTTCTTACAATGCTGAACTTTTGAACACACAAAATGCAAATAAATCAATGTTTTAAAAGTAAAAATTAAAAAAATCAAAAAGCCCCTACATATAAGATCTGTTCAAAAGAAATGCTAGAGGGTCATTTTAATAAGAAGTGCAAAGCAGCAAGCTATCAGTATGGTAATTAAAATCAATGAGTGTCCATAACTATGCTTGAAGATGTGAAGAAGGTTAAAACTAATTAAAAATATCACAAAAGGTCCTTCTTTAACGATTGGAGAGATGCCTTGGTGGATAGCACTCTGCAACCTGCTATCAAGGGAAAACAGGTTCAAAGGAATAAAAGTCTTACAAAATGTGTAATTTTTATGCACAGAAACATAAAACTGTTCAAATACAGCTTTATGTATTCTGTGTTCAAATACCATCAGTTCTCTAAGCTTCTGAACCTATTTCTGCTAAAATGAATGAGAAGGCTGGGATCAGGCTCTACTTTTCCTGTTGCAGCAGGTGATGCAATTATAAAAGCTAATTTAGATAGTAGTTTGCCGGATTGAAAGGATTGTGTTTTGGGACCTGAGACTATTTGAGAGGCCCTTATCTGCAAACTGGACAGGTTTGCCTGAGAGATTAAGGGTTTTTGGCCTTCTTTGTTTATGCTCTCTGACATAAACAGCATGGAAGAATAGTATGTGCTGTATGCTGTGTTCATCATCACTGTAGCGAATACCCAGAAGTGATTACATTTAATAAACAGTCAGAAATGTCAAAATATTTCACCTAGGCCTTCTTTTGCTAGGTACAGTGTGAGGTAGCAAGAAGTTAAATTTGGTGAATTACAGAATTTAAAATTATATTTGATCCTACTGATTAAAGACTAAAATTGTACTTTGCTATAACCGTTTAAATTAGGAACAGTCTTGAAAACTTAAACTAATCAATGCCAGCTTTCTCATCTGAAGAAAGCAAATACGGATATGATTTTGTATCTGCACTACAAATCACTACTCAGATAGCAAATTCTGTTTTCTGAAGAAAGCCTAAATCATATTCCTTTTATTCTCTATCCATCCCAACACTATAACAAAATACATTTCTGCTGCAAGCAATTGGAGTACAGAGATACTCCTGAAAAAAATCACATCTACCAACTTCAGTCATAACAGTAAGTTTCGCTGCTTTTTATTCTGGCTGACCTTACAGTCAACACAGTTAAGAGATTCACATGTGGGTCCAGTTCTACCTTGTGCATCATCTGAGCTATATTCACAGCAATGACATCTGTGGAAACCCAGTGATGGCATTAGGGGGCACAGGTGCAAACAAGCCTGCAAATTTAGCCTGCAAAACCTGCATTATTGGTGATAATAGATGAAATGGAAAGGAGCCAACTTGATTCTCAAATCGCAGGCTAAATAGGCAGGACTGACAAGAAGATCCAAATGTTTACTTAAAATGGGAGAATATGGGATGAAAAGCCTTTTATAGGCAATAAACATGTATTATCAGTGAATTTCTTCCCAATTCTTTCTTTCACAGGGTCAGTTTCTGAAGCAGTAATGTATCAGATGACATAAAATGAAAAGGCTGACATATTAACGTCATGCCAAGAGAGTACCAACGCTATGTTTGATTATCCTACAGAACAATATTAGAGAAAGGATTTTGTAGAAATGTGATTGGATAGGCAATTATTTCTTATTAAAAATACCATTATAAGATAGTAAGGTATATTTTTATATCGTATATGAATTCTGTGATTTAAAAATAGTGAGTATTCTGCAGAAAGAAAAAGGTGATTTAAAATGTCAGGGAAGAACAGATGAAGAGCAACTAAAGTCGTCAAAGGAGAAACATTCTTGGGATATTTGATAATTTCTTGATTATATTGATTATTTAATCCTGTAAAGATTACACTGTGGGAACAAAAAAAAGGAGTCAGCTAAATGTGATGAATGATGTATCTTTGGAGCGCATCCCTGCGTATCCTTGATGCAGTAAGATTGAGGATAAAACATAGTAAATTGGTATTCTTGCCTTGGGTAACATTTTCATGGAAGTGACATAACTTAGAACAAAGAACTGAAAGAAGTCTGTGTTAAAATAGCTAAGATCTCGCTATTACCTCACTGTTATCCAATAAGAATGTTGGGAACAATATTTTATCCAATCATTGTATTCTATAACTTGTAGAATTACCACAGCTTGTAGAATGGGATATAAAAGACTGGATATTGCAATAAATGGCTTTTTGGGCCTTTTGGGCCTCTTGGCTTTCAGCTTCAGCTTTGTCTGTCGTGTTGCTGTTGTGTCCAGAGAAGGGCTGTGAGGATGGTCAGAGAGCTGGAACACCTCTCCTATGAGGACAGACTGAAAGAGTTGGGGCTGTTCAGTCTGCAGAAGAGGAGGCTCTGAAGTGTCCTTCTTGTGGCCTTACGGTATCTGAAGGGGGCCTACAAAAAAGCTGGGGAGGGACTTTTTAGGCTATCAGGTAGTGACAGGACTAGGAGGAATGGAGTGAAGCCGGAGGTGGGGAAATTCAGACTGGATGTGAGGAGGAAGTTGTTCAGCATAAGAGTGGTGAGAGCCTGTACTGGGTTGCCCAGGGAGGTGTTTGAGGCCCCATGCCTGCAGGTGTTTAAGACCAGGCTGGATGAGGCTGTGGCCAGGCTGATCTAGGGTAGGGTGTCCCTGCCCATGGCAGGGGGGTTGGAACTAGATGATCCTTGTGGTCCCTTCCAACCCTAAATGTTCTGTCTATGATTCTATGATTCTGTTTTGTCCATCACGAATTAATATATACAGCCACATTACACTGTCTGTATAGGCAGAGCATCACTGACTAAGGGTTTCCAGACACTTTGGCTTTTGTGAATTAAATGCTTTTTAAAAAACTTTATTTGTTGTTGTTGTTCTTTAAAATAGAATGCTCATTATGTTTTGATTTAATACAAGTATTGAACAAATATTTCGATTACTCATCCATGAGTTTAATATGACAATTTCATATTAAGATATTCCCCACTATCAGAATAATGAATTTGTGGCATTTATAGCTGTGGGGTGTTACCATGCTGGACAGGCGATTCTCAGGCTCTCTCGTCTTTCAGAACAGATGGTTGCATTTTTGCTTGTTATGGGATTCCCTTTCTCTTTTCACAGAAAGTTAGGGGTTGGAAGTGACCTCAAAAGATCATCTAGGCAACCCCCCTGCCAGAACAAGATTGCCTATACCAGATCACACAGGAATGCACCCATGTGGGTTTTGAGAGAAAGACTTCACACCCCCCCTGGGCAGCCCATTCCAGTGTTTTCCTTCTGTTCTCTATATATGCTGATGCAGTCTGATCTTTTTTTGTAGCAGGAGTACAACATTCTTTGTAAATCAACTGAAAACTCCCCCTCTGCCTTTTTTTTTTTTCTCCTCCTTTTCTTATCTCCTGGAGAGAAAGGAGATGGGAGGGGGAGTGGAGAAAGTGGGGGAAGTTTAGCCCTCACACTAAAACTATTACAATAATTACCAGAAGGTTTAACTGCTCATATTCTTTCTTATTCATTCTTTTCAAAGTAACTAATAGTAAATTTTGTGCTGAATGAATGAGACAGACACATTTGGGTATTTCTTCATTTTAATTATTCTTCCGTGTAGATTTACCAGATAAACAGAAAGCATCTCTGCATTAAAAATCTGTGTCTTAAATCCTGACTTTGCTTCATTAGTGATATTGATCAAATCTATTTTTAAGCAAAGCTTCCAAATTATAGTGCTGGCTGAAATAATATGCTACAAGGTGGTAATTATATTTGAATGAAAACAATTCCTCTGAAATTTAGTAGAAATACTGCAAATGGGATTTACATAGGTTATATTCTTTTGGAATCCCGTATTTATCTTATCCTGGGTCATTTAATTGAGCTTACCATAAATTAAAACAATACTATAAAGTGTAAATGTTAGAGACAACCAATTATCAACTGCAGCCTCGAAGGAAATCCTGGCACTTAATTCACTAAAGCAGTTCACTGTAGGTGTTTCTGAAAATAATTACTTGCTCATTTGTCACATTCTTTCTGGTACTGTATAACTCCTATATCATATAATACTTTTTTTTTTTTCCCAGTCACATAAGTATTATTAAAAGAGGTGTTGTCATAATTAGGATAGTAAAGCACATTCTAAGTTATGAGAGTAATGAAAAATGATTAATTGATCTTTTCTTACAGTGCCTTAATATACCTGGATAATGTCATAGGCTGATGTTGTGTATGTTTTGTTCGTATTAAAAGTGTAATTTATGTATATTGAAGCATACAGTTGTCTATGTTTCTCTTATTGGTCTTTCCCTTTGAAGGAAGAACTGTGAAATCATGTTTCTTATGAGCCTTTGTCTGCCATCTTATTCTTTGGGGCTCTCAAGAAGAAGAAAATACTTAAAGGGCAGGGATGACAGATAGACAAAAATCCTCACTTTGGAGCTCCTGCCTTGATTCATGACATCATTCCTAGATGGTCAAAGTGGTAAAGCAACAGAGTGGGCTGAAGTGGTTGGCCATTTGATAGATGCATTCTGGATTATTCAGGTTCTGTTGAATCTGAGGTTATATTTTTGCTAGGGCTATGATAAAGCAAAGTTCTAAAAAAGTCATTTCCAGATATGTTACTAAGATGAAACGTCTGTTATACTGTTAGAAACAGACAATATTATTTAAATTTTTGGTCCAGGATCCACTAAGGTCAGTTAAATGATTATCATTCAGTTCAATGTCTTGTGGGTCATACTGCTAATTCCTACATATGTCTCAAACCTTGCTGAAAATACACCCCTTTTATATAAAAGCGTGAGACTGGGCTAATGATCAGTTCTGCCACCTTGTATATCAGTTTACCTGTCTTGAGAGCTAGGGAAGATAATGTTTTGAATTTCTGTATTGGATGAATAAATAGGGAATCTGTTGTAATTACAATTTAAGGTTATTTGAAATCTTAATGAATATAAGACTACTGTTTCTAAATTTGTATCTCTCTGTATATATGTGTATATGTGTGTATGTATATATATATACACACACACATGCACACACATATACTAATCACTAATTCTTCTAAAGAATTGCCCTAAAATAAGGAAGGTTTGACCCTTTATTCATGATAAAGAGGACTGTATTGATTGCCTTACAGAATCTGGTGATATTTCAGATGTGCCTAATCGTCTCATAAGTGTAGTGAGTGTATTCTGTCCATGGTCAATGACAACTAACAAGGCTGATAGATTACTCAGATAAAGGAGAATACAAAGCAAACAACACTCTTCCCAATAGAATTGTTCAGAAGTAGTTTACTCATCGTCTTCTTGTGACTTGAAGATTTTATTTTTCCATGATGTTAGGTCATTGCCAAATACAAAGTTAATTCTGGAAATGTCTTTTTAACATGTTTGCAGATTATTGCATTAGTAGCAGGAAAAAGAAAATCTCTTTTTGATCACTTTCTTTCAAATACCAAGGCTTTTACAAACCAATTAATTTTGCAGTTTCTGCAGACTGAGTAAACTACTGTGTCAGAATTTAGAAAGGATTTTTCTATAGATCCAAGAAAATGGTTTCTGGAAAGATAAACATGGTAATAAATCAAAAGTTAAATCAAGGACAATGACAAGAACAAATCTGAGATGTAACTTTCCTTCACTGAAGACTCTAAAAGAGTCAAACAAGTTTCTATTTGTGTTTAATGAGAAGTAAGGGAGAGAAAATTCACCTTCTGTTTCAAAGAGGAGGAAACATTAATATGAAAGGAGATGACTTCAGGCACATTTTTGTTTCAGTTAGCAAACTTCAAAAAGGCCACATTACATACTTAATCCATGACAATACACTAATGTGTTTTATTGAAAACAATCAAGAAATGTATTTTTAGAAGAGAATGTGTAAGTTGCATAACATGACAAAATCATAGCATCATACAATCAACCAGGTTGGAAGAGTCCTCTAAGATCATCGAGTCCAACTTATCACCCAGCCCTATCCAGTCATCTAGACCATGACACTAAATGCCTCATTCAATCTTTTCTGATTCTAGTTTTAGCAATATCTGGCATTTATGAAAGAAAACTATAAATTCCAATATCAAAGCAGTAAAAGATACTGCTCTAGTTTTTATGCTGTAACCTCTTTGACAGTAATTTCTCCTCTTCAAGAACACTTTCTTGCTTCAGTTCTATTTTTTTTTTTTTTTTTTAGTTTAAATAGGAAGGGATATGTTTGAACTACAGTTGTAAAGGGTTAACCCTCCAAGGTCTTGACCCTGACCCCAGGTCCTGACTCCTCCCAGGGGGTGGGTCCAAACCTTACTCCAGGTGTAGTGTATAGCCCACTCCCACTTCCTGTCTAGCCCCCTATAAAAACAGCAGAACTTCCTCTTTTCCTGCCTGACAGTACCACCCTCCTGTTCTTGCTGGTCTTTGTCTTACCGCATGGCCATCAATCCACGAGGTGGACAAAACCATTGCCATCAATCTGGTTGTATATATGTATTTTGTATCTTGTTTTCCCTTCCCTATAACTCTTTGTAACTTCCCTACCTCAAATACCTTTTATTTATTGTTTTAACTTCCAAATTGAAGCAAGCCTATTTATTTGTGTGTGTTTTACCTTTTCCTTTCTAAGTCTAATTCTTCTTATTTGAAAAGGAGGGGGGAGAGGGAAAGGCATCCTAGAAATTGTTGTTGGTTCTATTAACTATATTTGAGTCTCTGGGAAATTTAAACTAGAACTGAGATAACAGTATAGTTAAAGGATGTTGTTAATATAACAATTATGCCTCTCCAGTCCATTACTTTAAGTGTTGAAGAGAGGAGTGAAAAATAGTGAGTACTATTTGTGACAAGGATTTTTTTCCAGTGTTTATTGGAAGAATACAGACTTGGGAACAGGAAAAGAAACAAGAGAGATTCTATAAACACACCTTAAACACAAGCAAAACTGTCTTCATGAGGTTATTTACAATATCAGGGAAAGTCATAGAAGAGTTCTCAAGAGTGTCAAGTGTAGTGAATTATGAATCAAATTCCATAATGTTAACTATAAGTTTGTGAGGTTTCAGTAAGGAAAAAGATTAGTTTGAAGATACTCTCCTGGTGTTCTGTGAGTAGCTAATACCTGAGATATTCTGTACAGTAATGGAAATCTTTAAATATATTTTAGTTACAATAAATATGAAAAAGAAAAATGTTGATTTTCTTTTTCTTTAAATTTCAATGAGTGAAGAAGATACCCTTTTTGTTTCATCTGGCTGGTGTGTGAAAATTGCTTTTATCTAACATCTCATACTGATGGATAAAATATCTGTTTTTTTTTCTGATGAGGCAGGTCAAAAGGAGAACTATAGAATGCCTGTTTTCTTGTATCTTTGGAATTGTTTAGCAAATATTCAGTACTTTCACATGGTCTCTACAGGAAGGTAGATGTTCAGGCTCAAACTGGAGTTGTTATAATGAGCTATGATGTTGGTGACAGTCTTTATAGCAATTCTGTTATTGAAGAATGCCTGTTTACAACACTGTGACTCACTTATACCTCTAGAGTATTCCCTCCTTTGTGTTTTTTCTACTACCTTCCTTTTTCTAGGCTAGTAGGTTCACACAGGGTCTTTCATGTAAATATTTCCATTCTAATGCAGAAGATTGAATTCCATTTGAGGTTAAATTACTGGAACATATCCAGAGAAGGGCAATGAAGCTGGTGAGAGGCCTGGAACACAGCCCTGTGTGGAGTGGCTGAGGAAGCTGGGGGTGTGCAGCCTGGAGAAGAGGAGGCTCAGGGGTGACCTCCTGGCTCTCTACCACCCTCCGAAGGGAGGCCGTAGCCAGGTAGGGGTTTGCCTCTTCTCCCAGGCAACTAGCAACAGAACAAGGGGACACTGTCTCAAGTTGTGCCAGGGGTGGTCTAGGGTAGATGTTAGGAGAAAGCTCTTCATAGACGGAGTGATTGGCATTAGAATGGGCTGTCCAGGGAGGTGGTGGAGTCGCTGTCTCTGGAGGTGTTCAAGAAAAGCCTGGCTGAGGCACTTAGTGCCATGGTCTAGTTGATTGGATAGTGCTGGGTGCTAGGTTGGACTAGATAATCTTGGAGGTCTCTTCCAACCTGGTTGATTCTATGATGCTGGTGTCTGAAATGACTTTATGCACAAGTAACTGTTTTATTATACACTCATTTGATTTTAACATGCGCTTTCAACTGTTAAAGCATGGTTTGTCATGTTTCTGGTTTTGTGTTTTGTTGGTTTTTTTAATACTTCAATATTTATTTAGCATAAAAGATACTTGACTTTAGGATTTAGAATTCTGTCATCACCATTCAAGTTATGGTCCATTAACACCTGAACTAAAATTCTTTGTGTGTAGTCTTTGTAATAGAAGGTTTATGGTATATATTTGTATGTGTGTAAAACCATTTTTGTTTGTTTGTTTCCCCATAGATAAGGTAATAGTCTATGTTACTCTATTCCTTCTAATGTTTGTAGAGGAGTTTATAAAGAGAGATCTGTCCATTCAGTACCATGTGAAGGGGAAATATTTGAATCCTATACCAGAAAGGAATACAAATGCTGAATCAAATTAACAGTTCCATGTGCTCAATGACTGTGTCTAATCTTTTATGACAGCTGGTACCTGACAGTGAGTTATTTAGCCTAGCCTCTGCTTCACTAGCTGTTCAATAAGCCTTTTCATGGAGCTGAGATTTGCTGAGTAATACAGTTCTTCTATCTTGGCTTCTTATTCTACAGTAGAATTGACTTGAAACCATTTCCATTTCTATCAGTACAATACAGATTTGAAAAGAAATAACTGTGTTGTGGCTGAAATACTTGTAGAAGGTCACCTGTAGGGTAAAAATAAGTTTAGGCAGCCAAACCTCCTACAATGCAATCACACACATCACAAGCAAGGGGGAAAGGAGAGAAAAAAAAAAACAAAACCTGTTTCATTTCTCTGTCACAGTGGTGAGAATTGCAAAAAGAGTAAGTGCTGTAGATACAAGTGCAAAAACTCACTATCCTGAGGGGTTAGAGAAGAAAGGCCTAAATATAAAGCAGCTAAATAAAAAGTGGCTGGATGTGTTCTGGTTTCCAAAAAGTCCACCTCCCACTGAGGGTAGTAAAAATTATCAGGTTGCTCAACATTTTAAAAAGTCCATTGTTCTTCCAGTTAAAATTAACTATCAAAGCATCTTACCTATTTCATTTACACCCTGAGGTATAGGCAAAAAAGATAAAGAAGTTTTCTCTGTTTTTTACATGGCAGAAATAGTGGTAGCGGAAGAAGCGGAATTCATAGCAATATCAAACGTGTGCTCATGAGTAGATTTTAAAGTGTTCTACAAAAAAGGGCAGAATCCTCTGAATATTTGAAATCTTTGGAAACCATAGCCTAGTTTTGTTCTGTTGGAGCAGTTGTCTGCATCTGCAGCATGTTTTACTCTTGTTTTTTAAGCTGTTAACAGCAGTGAAAAGCGACTTTCCTTCTCCCTGTTGACTCTGCTAGAGAACAAAGTAAATTTTGCTGCAAAGGACAGAAATATCTTTACTTAATCACTCAAGTGAAGACTGAGAATAAAAAACTCCTCATGAATAAGTGAGTGGGCCCCTCTAAGCCAGTATCTGCTTCCAGCTTCCTAGGAGTAAAGATATATGTCTGCTCTCATCAGACCCCACCTGGAATGCTGTGTGCAGTTCTGGAGCCCCCAGCACAAGAAGGACGTGGAACTGCTGGAGCGGGTCCAGAGAAGAGCCACAAAGATGATCAGAGGGCTGGAGCAGCTCTGCTATGAGGACAGGCTGAGAGAGTTGGGGCTCTTCAGCCTGGAGAAGAGAAGGCTTTGAGGAGACCTTAGAGTGGCTTTCCAGTATCTGAAGGGAGCCTACAGGAAGGCTGGGGAGGGACTATTGACAAGGCCTAGTAATGTCAGGATGAGGGGGAATGGGTTTAAACTGGAAGAGGGGAGATTTAGACTGGATGTTAGGAGGAAGTTCTTTACAGTGAGGGTGGTGAGACACTGGCACAGGTTGCCCAGGGAGGTTGTGGATGCTTCCTCCCTGGAGACATTTAAGGCCAGGCTGGATGAAGCCTTGAGCAAGCTGCTCTAGTGGGAGGTGTCCCTGCCTATGGCAGGGGTTGGAGCTGAATGATCCTTGAGATCCCTTCCAACCTAAACCATTCTACAATTCTAATCAACCATGTAGGATATACCAAAATTCATTAACAAGTCAGAATGCTCATTTTTTATAGTACATATTAAAAATTGAACCCTCTACCAAAGTAGTAATTCTAAACTATGTAAAAAGCAAGAGCACATTGGGAAAGCTGATTTTAAAAATTAGGCTAAAAGTCACGGGGCAAGAAATACAAACAAGTCTAACATCTTTGCAGTGGGAAGCTATTGATATGAAAGCTCAATCTCAGAGGTATTTTGCACATTGTAGAAATATACTGAGGGAAGGAAGATCTCTTATAATGTCATGCTTATGCAGTATATAAATAAAAATGTACTAGGAATGAAAAACATGAGATGTCTGACTTAAAATGGAAAGAACTCACAAAGATGATAAACCAGCTTAAATTCTTGAGTGCCTATGGATACTACTCTTGAAATAGTGTCTCACTAGAATGTACTTCATTGGCTTTTAGGTCACAGCTAATCTGCACCTAGCTGTTTAAGATGGGCCTATATAAAAAAAAAGTAGTGTTACAAATTTTCTGGGCACTGGAACACAAACTCTTCTGCTCTTCCATTTTTAGAATATACTTCTCATCTGTGCAAACCAGTGCTGTCTCAAACGACCATGACCAGTGCTTGACAGGAACTTCCAGGGATTAATATTAGTAACCTGCACGTGAGTACTCAGGTTTTGATTCCAAGAAAGAATTTTATCATAGAATGCTGATATACTTTCAGATCAGGTAACAGTTTTGTAGATCCATTGAAGCTTGTGAATGCATATTATTGGTGGTTACTGTGAATGTTTTTCATTACAAAATTGTTTCTTAATTACTCATTATCTGCTTCCTGTGTAGATTATATTGATTATTATCAGTGGGAAAACACTTGCATCTGTTCCATGACATATTTTCCTGTAGTGGAAAAGGGTAAATTGCATGAATGTCTTCATGGGCAGCAATTTTCATAGAGTAGGTTGGTTTGTAGCCTCACAAGCTGCAAACGGACTACACTAGGTGTGAAAACATTGGATGTCAGATACATATGGTCAAGTTTTCAATTTCATAGTGGGAAGTGTCAGATAGGGGAAAAAATTCTTTGAAAGAGATCCTCGGAGGACCATATACACATGTTTAACTTGCCTCTAGCTATACAGTCTTAGAGACCTAACAATGAGACCGTCCTACAATGTTTTTGTTCCCAATGTTAGTGGGAAAGTGTTCAATATAGTAAGTAGATAAATTTTCAGTGACTATTTTCATTGTTTCACCTTGAAGATAATTCATTTACTAATTGCTGCTTTTACAACAGCATTAAGAAGATTTAAACGCTAATTCTACAAACTTCATTTACCTAAGTTGTAGTCAATATAATTTAAGTTTCAGTTCATAATAATTTTAAAGTTATGGACATAATTGCAAACCTAAAAATTGGTGCCTGGCAACAACAGAAATATGTAAAGAAATTACATTCTTCTATATTTACTATGGCATATAAATCAAGATCAGAGAAACTGTTTGAGGTAGATGATAGTTACACTTGTTATGAACTGTCTCACTCTGAAACCATTGGTTCCTAGCACCTTTGAGATTTTATTAGAGGTCTCCTGCATTGTTGTTCTGTACCAGAAGGTGCTTGTCTCACATGATTGCAATAAGAAAGGCAGTTAGTACCATTTAAAATACTATAATCTCAGCATTGGTGAGGATACACCTTGAATGCTGTGTTCACCTTTGAACCTTTACTACAAGAAGGGCATTGAGGTGTTGGAGTATGTCCAAAGGAGGACAGCCAAACTTGGTGAGATATCTAGAGCACAAGTCTTATGAGGAGCAGCTGAAGGAACTGGTGATGTTTAGCCTGGAGAAAGGAAGGCTGAGGGGAGAATATCGCTCTCTACAGCTACCTGAAAGGAGATATTCATTGGTCTCTTTCAAGTAATTAGCAATACAATAAGAAGCCTCAAGTTGTGCTAGGGGACAACTACATTAGAAAAAAATAAGTTACAGAAAACATTCTCAAGCAATGGAACAGGATGCACAGGGAAGTGGTTGAGTCAGCGTCCCTGGACGTATCAGAAAGATTGTGATGGTTTGGGTGTTGCCTGCCCCTCCCCTACTTTAGAAAATCACCCAGACTAGACTTAGCTGCTCTGGAAATTGAATGAAGCTTTATATTTACAACTTAGTACAATATACAAGCAGATATGTACAATATATACAGTTATATACAAGTAATACAGAAACACAACAGCCCTCCCTGAAACCAGAGTCCCCAGGAGGGGCTCCCAACTGCCCTTCCACCTTCCTCCCACCCCTCTCCCTTGCCCCAGATCTTGCCTTATATTCAAAGAAAGTTTGGAGGGTCGTCCAGGGCAGGTAGAGAGCAGATGGATTAGTCACACAGACAGCAGGTTAGATTAGAGAGAAGTTCAGCCCAAAGCCCAGGGAGAGACTCTGTTATCTATGTTTGTGTTCTTGTTCTTATACATCTCAGCAAGCCTATGAGTGCAGTAGACGTCACCATTGTTTCCTTTTCACAGGCTGTAATCTAGTTCTTCTCACCAAAACATTCTAGCTAGCTTCAAACTAGCACAAAGATATGTAAATGTGGAGGTGAAGGACATGGTTTAGCGGTGATTTGGCAGTGCTGGGTTAAAGACTGGACTTTAAAGATCTCTTCCAACGTAAATAAATCTATGATTCTAAAGGCATAGACATGCAGATGGCATCATTATCTGTAGTTGGTAGCTACTAAGAGGGAGTCAGTTACAGGTACCTCTGTTGCTGGCTAATTTATCCTATGGTCAAATAATTAAGGCCTGTAGGTCAGGCTGTGTGTGTAGCCTGGCACCACACAGAATTGGGCCACTCAGGTCAACTTTTCTGTGAATCATTGACTCTTCTACCAGTCTTTCGATCATCACGAGTAGGACTGCATGTAAAATTTGCAGAACAAATTTCTTACAATGAAATAAAAGATGTAATCTTTTCTTACCAGTTGACACAAAGGAACAATTTTTCCAGTCACACTTCAAAAGTAGAAATTTTTCTCTAATGATAAGCATAGGTCAAATTTGTAGATTTCTGCTCTATAAACAAAGCTGAAGATCAGTGAAACTGGAGACACTATTTCATTAAAAAAAAACCCCAAACTAAAAGTGATGTCAGTCTAACTGAAAATACTACTCAGAAGATCAGAGATGTTTGTGCTGGCCTGCTTTCCAGAGACAAATGAAGTTCATCTGGACACTCATCTGAAATAAACTGGACATTGTGGATTACAATGCCAAGCAACACTTTATGTAGGGCGTTTCTTCATTTCTATCTTCTTTCATTTCAGTTTATACCTTTCAAACTGACTTTCTGAATCGCTAGATGTAGTTATGAGCCTCACCGTGACAAATGTGTCTGTTTCTGATTAGAAGAATATTACTGATAAAATGAGGTTAAAATCAGAATAGTGATCTTTGGGGCTGCAAATATTCATATTGTATGAGATTCATTTTTCACTCCAGCTTGACTTTTGCCTTGATGTGAAACCATGTCATATTTCTCTATTACTTTGAACAAAGCACTCGTTTTGTCTCTTAAGAAAACAGAAGTACATTTTAATGTTTAAAGGTTTGAATTAAGAAACAGTGACCTATAAGCATTTTACCTTGTTAAGTCCCTGATGGCATGGTTACTGAGTGGATCATTTATTTCATAAACTATTGAATTACTAAGTACATCCTCACTGTATTATCTAACCATTTTACAGGAACTTTTAACTGATACATTATGATTTTTTTATTTAGCTTTAACTTTCGTAATCTTCTGTCTACAATTAAGGAGGATTACACTTCATTTAAATTTTCTTTTTTTCTTAATGATTATTATATTGCTATATGAATATGTGTTGGATACATAAGGAGATACTGATGACAGTACTGATCTTTGAAATATGTCTATTTTTTTGTATATATCACTTAAAATCAAGTAGTAGATATCAATTTCAGATGTAAACCAAATAAGCTATATAACAAATGGCTTTAAAATTTAGGATTTCTAAATTTGGGGTTCTCTCAATAAATGCTTGAAAATTATCAGGTGCTGTCTTTGTGTATCTCAGGAAGATTGAGTCGTAGCTAAGTTTAAGCCCATTTGATTTTGATCTCTCTTGGATATATTGATCAAAGAAAAAAAAAATCATGATCACCAAGACAGTTAGATTATGAATATGTTCCAATGGCAACTTGAAAAGTCAAAGATGATGAGGGCACAGTCTCAAGTTGTGCCAGGGGAGGTATAGGCTGGATGTTAGGAGGAAGTTCTTGACAGAGAGAGTGATTTGCCATTGGTATGGGCTGCCCAGGGAGGTGGTGGAGTCACCGTCCCTGGTGGTGTTCAAGAAAAGACTGGACGAGGCACTTAGTGCTGTGGTCTAGTTGATTGTATAGGGCTGAGTGCTAGGTTGGACTGGATGATCTTGGAGGTCTCTTCCAATCTGGTTGATTCTATGATTAAAGTAACGAAAGTATTTTACAGTAATAGGACTACTATTAGAAAACAACAACAAACAAGCAAACAAAAGACTCCAACCAAAACCAAGAAAAACAAACAAACAAAAAAAACCCTGAAATCCCCAAATAATTCAGTACATGTATGAATAGCAAATTATAATAAACCAATCTAGTGACAGTAAAATATTGGTTTATTTTGGCCTTAAAATAGAAAAGGGGAAAAAAATAGGTGGATCATTGGAGGAGAAAATGTGATGTTCTTTGATTTGAGTTTCTTAGTTTCTGAGAGTCCTCAATTATCTAGACTGTTTTAAACTAAAGACCCAAGGCAACTGAGGGATAATTATCTCACCAGAATTAATATTTTAAGTAAAAAAATGCACCTTCAGAAGAGTCAAAACTTGCTCTGTAGACCATCAGCAAGATTTCTCATTAGGTGTTTTTTTGAAGCTTTTAGGAGTTTGAGACAAAGATTAAACCAGGCAAGCTTTTAGCTTTGAAGTGTTCTGCTAAAATACAAAACAAACCTTTCATATAAATACTTTTTTGCTAAATAAATGTTAACCTTTATAATCTCCTCGAAATCCATGTCAGTCTCACCTGCAATTAGCTATTGCTATAACACAATTGATAATCTGATAAAAATTCAGTACTACAGGAGTGTTATTTCAGTGAATTTACCTTTACAGAATGTTTCTATATCTTCACCATCATAATATTTTTCATCTGAATATATTATAATTGAATTTTAATTTTTCATCTCCAATTGCTGTTGTATTTTCTCTTATTCATGGACACTGAAACAGAAGTATCTATAAAATACCAAAATTCATACAAGAATCTTCAATTATAATTTTTGAAATGACACTGAAGTGGTTTTAATAAGAAAAGCTGAAGTCAGAAGAAGGTACTAAACTATGAAAATCTTTCACATATTTTATTTTCAAATTTGTAATGTTAAAGATTAATTTTAAGAAGTTTGTGTTTTGTTTTATTCCCCCATGTTTGGTGATATCACCACTAATATCTAGGTTAAGCATACAACTATGCTTACATTCCTTTATTGAATATGTCCTTTTCAGAGTAATGTCCTGGTGAACAGCAAATTCTGCATGGGACAGCAGTGTGCCCTTGCGGCCAAGAGAGCTAAAGGCATCCTGGAGTGTGTCAGGAAAAGTGTGTCCAGCAGATCTAGGCGGGTTCTTCTCCCCCTCCACTCTGCCTTAATGAGACCACACCTGGAGAATACTGTGTGCAGTTTTGGGCTCCCCATTTCAAGAGACAGGGACCTGCTGGGGAGAGTCCAGTAGAGAGCGAATAGGATGATTAGGCAACTTGAGCATCTCCCTTATGGAGAGAGACTGAGACCTGGAGAGGTTTAGTCTGGAGACACTGAGAGCAGATCTCATCGATGTGTATAAATATCTGAGGGGTGGGCATCCGGTAGAAGAAGCCAATCTCTTTTCAGTGGTCCATGGCAATAAGACAACAAACAATGGTTACAAACTGGAACACAGAAGATTCTACCTCAACATGAGGAGAAGGTTCTCTACAGTGAGGGTGATGGAGCACTGGAAGAGGCTGCGCAGAGATGTTGTGGAGTCTCCTCCTCTGGAGAATTTCGAAACCTGTCTCTATGCATTCCTGTGCAAACTACTCTTGGTGATCCTGCTTTGGCAGGGCAGTTGGAGTTGATCTCTGGAGGTCCCTTCCAACCTCTGCATATTCTGTGATTCTGTAAAATAATTATAAAGTTGGGAAACTCCCTCAAATTGTGTTGATTAAAGTATTCTAATTATAGATTAAAATAAAATAAAGCAATTATTTTATCACAGTTTACATTAAAATATTCATATTGAGGTGATTTGTGAAACTACACTAATATCTAGCTTATTCCTTGCATTCCTTATTGTATGTCACTGAGACTATTTTATTTGCAGTGAATCATGCAATTTTTACCTGTACTTCAATTTTCATTTGTGTGCAGCATGATTATGTTGTGTTCCACTTGTATGTTTTCAAGAACACTATTTAAATAGTCTCTTGAACTTTTGTGAACATTGAGCCAGCAGTGTGCCCAGGTGGCCAAGAGAGCCAATGGCATCCTGGCCTGCATCAGGAATGGTGTGGTCAGCAGGAGCAGGGAGGTCATTCTGCCCCTGTACTCTGCACTGGTTAGACCACACCTCGAGTACTGTGTTCAGTTCTGGGCCCCCCAGTTTAGAAGGGACATCGAGATGCTTGAGCGTATCCAGAGAAGGGCGACAAGGCTGGTGAGAGGCCTCGAGCACAGCCCTATGAGGAGAGGCTGAGGGAGCTGGGGTTGTTTAGCCTGGAGAAGAGAAGGCTCAGGGGTGACCTTATTGCTGTCTACAACTACCTCAGGGGTGGTTGTAGCCAGGAGGAGGTTGCTCTCTTCTCTCAGGTGGCCAGCACCAGAACGAGAGGGCACAGCCTCAGGCTGCGCTGGGGGTAGTTTAGGCTCAAGGTGAGGAGAAAATTCGTCATTGGGAGAGTCATTGGCTACTGGAATGGGCTGCCCAGGGAGGTGGTGGAGTCACCATCCCTGGAGCTGTTCAAGGCAGGATTGGATGTGGCACTTGGTGCCATGGTCTAGCCTTGAGCTCTGAGGTAACAGGTTGGACTTGATGATCTGTGAGGTCTCTTCCAACCTTGGTGATACTGTGATTTGAAACTGGATTCAGGTCACATAATAGCAATACAACCTTTTGTGACTATTTGCATGTAGGCTTCAGGCCTACACAAAATATTTCTGTCTTAAGTTTAGTGTGTCTCTGGAAATAATGAAAACCAACAAGTAGCTCACAGAGGAGCAAACACCTTGAGGAAAAGAAAACATGATACTGTCCAAGGCATAAACTTTGATGCCATAGGCAATACAGGAAGCTTTGGTGATGACTTCTTAAAACAGGATACAGGTAGCTCTATCCAAAAGGAATGCAATCCTGAATCTGATGTTTACTGCATAAATAATAATCATGACAAAATCATGAGAAAGGTTTCTTTCCATACTCTGTAATCCAAGACAGATAAAGAAAGGAGCTCTCTGCATATGTAGATTTAAGGAAAAATCAATGGCAGTAATCTGTAGTTACATCTCATTTGTTTGGACATGAATGTTATAAATTTCAACAGGGACAAATGCAGTCCTCTTTAAGAAAAGCATATAGGGCATTGCTGGCTAGGGAGCAGCCCTCTGAGAAAGGCCCTGGAAGACAGTGTCTGAATGTGAGCCAGTGCCCTTACAATGACAAAGGTCAGTAGTCTTCCAAGCTTTATGAACAGAAATCTGGCCACTAAATCAAGAGAAGTGATAATCTACCTTTCTGCTCAGCACTTTTCTATTCTGTTCTAAATGCTAATTCTTGTACTGAGCAGTACAGAATAGAATCTACAAACTGGAGCTAGTTCAATGGGACCTTCCAAGATAGAGCTGGAGTGCTTTCTATCCAGCATATGGGACAGGTCCAGTCTGGAGAAAAGACGTCTGCAAGTGACCCTTCCACAGCATCCACTGTTCACAAGAGTGTTCTCAACAAGACAGGAGTCAGGTCAGGCTCTTCACAATCTGTCAAGACTATGGGTAGTGAAAGGCATAAACAAGTTAGTTAAACAGAAAACAGAAGTTTAGCTATGAGGACAGTCAAGCAGTGGGGCTTAGAGAATTTCTGCAGTATCCATCCTTGGAAGTTTTCAAGATGTGGCTGGATATAGACTGAACAGGGTTGTCTGTTCTAATAAATGCTCCTGTTTTGAGCAGAAACTTGCACTAGAGACTTCTCAAGGTCCCTTCCAAATTAAGACTATCCCAAAATTTGAGGATGCAACTAATGTGATCTGGATTAGTCTGAACTAGATGACTGTATATAAAATAAACTAATAATCTATGTCATTTATTTTGCATTAAGAAACTTAATTGCTTAACAGTGTGTGAAATAACAATTGTTTCATTGTCTCAAACTGGGTGTGGCATGTCTCTACAGGATGGCTTAAAAGAGGTGTCACGGGTTGAGTTGAATCTGCTGCTGTCATTCATATCATGCCGCAGTCACGCCAGATTCAAAATGAAAAGTACTGCCTGAAGAAAAAAATATTATGTGTCTTAATGTTCAGATTGCAACATGACAGGCTTCTTGTTCTGCTTGCTGCTTCTGAGTTCTGGGGTTTTGGGTTGACTCTTTTCCACAGGGATGGTGGAGAAACGAGTAGGAGTTGGGTTAACTGCTGGTTTTCTTTAACGCTTTTTACATTTTTTTGTTTTTCGCTTTGATGCACTTCTGCAAATAGGCTAAGATAGGTAATCATGCATTGTATTATTAGGTTAATTAGATTGTTAGCTGAAGTAATTGCACATTTATGTTACCTCATTTATTCAGTAAACTCCTACCTCTTTAGCTGAACCCCAAGGTTTTGTGTTACTTTTCCCTCACTTCTGTGTTGGGGGAGCAGGCAGGTTAACCCTTGTGTTAACCAGTTAGAAGATGTTTCCATGGAGGTGGGAATGCTCTTTCCTTATTTTAACAACAGTGCCACAGAAAGGCCAACATGCACAGCTCTGGTGGCACCATCCCTGCTCAGCAGGGAGTAATGAGGCAACAGCGACTTCCAGGTGACCATGTCTAGCACCATGCCTGACAGCTCTGCTCAGCATGGCCTGCACAGCCATGCACTTCAATTGAATGATAATGGCATGTCCTGAATCACCAATTAGGAAGATGTTGGCATACTATATTTGTGTATGTTGGCTCTTCAGACTAGAGAAACACGGGGTTTGGGGCCATGAAAGAGAATGATTTCCAAAACCAAGAAGTAGCTTCAGAGGAATGATGCCAGAAATCAGAGAACTGTGTGGAGATGAAGATCATAGAACGCTCAGGGACTTGGCTGGCAAGACCAGTGTCTCTGCACACACCTGTATAGCAGCAGCCTTCCTGCAAGTAAGGAAAGCTGAGACCTAGCAAACAAAATCACAGGATCACAGAATTTCTTAAATTGGAAAAGACCTTCACGATTATCGAGTCCAATCATTAGTTTCACCCTGACAAGTCCTTGACTAAACCAAATCCCTCAGCACAACATCTAATCACTAGGAATTGCTATGGTTGGAAAGGACCACCAGGATGTTTCAGTCCAACCTTCATCCCAGCATTCTTAATCACTAGACCATAGCCTCAAGCACCACATCCACTCTTTTTTTGAACACCTCCAGGGATGCTGCCTCCACCACCTCCCTGGGCAGCCTATTCCAGTGCCTCACCAGCTGCTCAGTAAAGAACTTCCTCCAAACACCCAACCTAAGCCTCCCCTAATGCAACTTGAGGCCATTTCTTCTTGTCCTGTCATTAGTAATTCAGGAGAAAAGACCAGCTCCAGCCTCTCTACAATCTCCTTTTAGCTAGTTATAGTGGGCAATAAGGTCACCTCTCAGCCTCCTCTTCTCCAGACTAAACAACCCCAGTTCCCTCAGCCCTTCCTCACAAGTCATGTGTTCCAGACCTCTCACCAGCCTCGTTGCCCTTCTCTGCACCCACTCCCTCACCTCAATGTCCCTCCTATACTGTGGTGACCAAAACTGGACACAGTACTCAAGGTGTGGTCTCCTGAGTGCTGAGTACAGGGGCACGATCACCTCCCTACTCCTGCTGGTCACACCATTTCTGATGCAGGCCAGGATGCTGTTGGCCGCCTTGGCCACCTGGGCACACTGCTGGCTCATGTTCAGCTGCCTGTCCACCAAAATACTAGCAAGTGAACATGCAAACCAGATAGGTGGGGTTAAAGCTCTAATCTTACTGGTTCTTAAGTATGTCCCATTATCAAATCTGCCATAGGTCATTAACTATTCTGTCTTGCCTGTGACATCTCCATTATATTTTTGTGATTTAGAAGTAAATGTGGAATAAATATTTATCAAAGCAAAATTATGGAAATGCTATTCAAGACTCATGATTCTGAGTGAAAGTGTATGAATACCCTACTTTAAAATACCAGCGTTTCAAAATGAAGAGTTTTGATTTCTGCTTATGCTCTGTTGTCACCCAGAAAAGGTAGAATTACTAACACTTCAGAATAGTTTGCTCTGTAAATTTGATAGCTTTATAGATAGGAAATTTCACTATTTAATCTGCTTAGTCAACCTGTCAGTTCTGCAAAGAGTTTCTGGGGATTTTGATGTAGTAGAATGGCAATATCTATCTACCTGTCTGAAAAGAGGAAAAAATGTGATTGACAGAAAGAAACTGGGATAGTTGTATTGCAAGAAATACCTCATTTAACATAAAAATAATGTGTCATATTAGGAAGGATCATTATTTTCTCTAAGGAGATTACTAATGTGAACTTTTTTCCATTGACACGTAGCTCTTAACTGAAGAAAATTGTTTACATTAAACAACATTAAAACAATTATCTTTAAAAAAAAAGCTTAAAAAATATTTTTTTTTTTCAATTTGAGAGGGACTGTTATTTTTCAGAGATACTTAGAAAATTGATTCCATATTCCAAATAGTGGTGCTAGCCTAGTCCAATTCATCCCTTTGCTTGAATGCCACTGTTAATGTTACTAAATATAACAGATTCATACTGATCATTGTATAGCTCAACCCTGGAAAATACATTCAGTCTGAAACTAGGCCAACAAATTTTGTTAATGCATTCAGGTTTTGTTTATTATTGATTTAAGTGCAAGACCATAATGCACATACTAATCCTAAAAGATACTTTGGATTTCTTTTCTTTTCAACTTAATGCAATAGATATGGTGACAGGGAATATCCTGGTGACTGAACTTGACCTAACTATCAAATGTTCAACAGAAAATAATACAGGGAGGAATTCTGAAGGTCTAAGTAATTTTAATGGCAGGGGAGTTGAAACTAGATGATCCTTGTGGTCCCTTCCAACCTTGACTTATTCTATGATTCTATTCAGAAGGCATGCATACTTAACTAGAAACATACAGCTGAATCAAGGCATAACTTCAGTCTGAAGGAGTGATAGTGGATATATTTCTGCATTCTGCTTTTTTTATTTTGGGAGATCATTTCAAAACTATTTCCTTTAGTATATAGTTTCACTGTTCCATATGACTGGGTGTGATGGTTTGGGTGTCCCCCGCCCCCCACACTTTTAGAAATCACCCAGACTAGACTCAGTCAGCTCTGGAAATTTGAATGAAGCTTATATTTACAGCTGGCACAATTTACAAGCAGATATTTACAGTATATACAGTTATAGACAGAAATATACAAGGTAAAAAAGGTAATACAAACACAATTCCCCTCCCAGAAACCTGAGTCCCCAGGAGGGGCTCTCAACCACCCCTCACCTTCCCCCTACCCCTCTCAACCTTACCCCAGTCCCAAGGAAGAATGGAGGTTCGGCCAAGAGGGTTAAAAAGCAAGGTGAAGCAGCCAAGCAAAGGAGGGTGAGGTTAGAAAGCAAGATGGAGTCCAGCCAGCAGCCACGAGCTCCCCAGCAGGCAAAGTTCCCCAGCGAAGAGAAGAAGCAAATGCCCTAATCTTTGTTTTGCCTTTCTTCTTTTGTATACATCTCAGCAAGACTGTGAGGGAAGTAGACACCATTGTTTTCATTTTACAGCCTATCATCTAGTTCTTCTCACCAAAACATGCTAGCTAGGCTCAAACTAGCACACTGGGTCACTGAAGCCGTGGTGTGATGGTAGTAGTTACTTTGCTTTCTTCAATGTACTGTGTTTGTCACATTCAAAGATAGATATATATTTGTGCAGCACTTCCTAGATGTCATGATTGTTATAATTCACCTTCAAACAAACCTAGATGGTATGTTAATTCTAAAGCTTAACCATGCTTCAGCAGCAAGTAATATTGATGTGATTGATGAGTTCTGTGAAGACATGAAGTGACACTTGTTGTTTTGATTGATTGTGAAAACTAAACGAAGAACTCAAAAAACTGATGCAAAGCAACTGTGTAGCACTGAAAAAAATCACAAAGGAGATATTAACTTTTATTGTATTGCTCCAGCAATTACGCCAATGAATTTTTACCAACATGCCCATTTTTTATATGTGCTGGCTAGATTAAGGCATTATCAAAACACAATGCTAGAGTAACATTAAACAGTGAGAGCTGAATGTCTTATAACTGTTCTCAGTGCAGACTTTGTGAGCAAAGGTGTCTGTTCTCAGTTTCCAGCACAGAGTTAAATTCCAAGCAAGGATTTTGCCTACTGGAAGTGCAGGTAAACAAATAGCAAATAAAACCCCGTAACTTCTGTTCAACATCAAACACTGATGTAGTGGTTTGGCCCTAGCTGGGGGCCAAATGCCCACCAAAGGTGTTCTATCATTCCTCTTCTTAAATGGACAGGAGAGAGGGAAAAATGTAACAGAAGCCAGTGATAAGATAGAAACAATTTAGTAATGACAATCAGCAGAGCAATAGCCCGAGCAGAAAGCAAAAGGAGAGGCAGAGATGTTGGTCTCTACTTCCCATCAGCAGGATGCTATTCAGTTTCAGACAAGCAGGGCTCTCTATGCTTGGTTCCCTTGGAGAATATGAATGAATCTCCCCCCAAATTTCCTTCTTATATCTGACCTGACATCATGTGGCATGGGATATCCTTTTGGCCACTCTGGGTCAGCTGGCTCATCTGTGCACTCTTAGCATACTCTTGGGGTGGGAGATGTTGGAAATACCCATCCTGGGTGCTTAGCTCAGCAGCAGCCAAAACACTACTGTGTTATCAACACTTAGCTACAGCACTGCAAAGCACAGCACTAGAAAGATGTTTTGAAGAGAATTAACCCCAACTCAGCCCAAATCCACTATAACTGACTTAGGTGAAAAAAACCAGTCTGAATACTTTGGAGAATAAAGTGACCACTGCCAGACTTCGAGGTAAAGCATTCACTTTGCGACTTTATCACATTTAGCTGAAATGTTTGATGTGGACTCGAAAATAAGGCCTTCATAAAATCTAGGCAAATAGGTAAAGCTGGTAATATGGCAAATCATAGAGTCAAACAGGTTGGAAGAGACCTTCAAGATCATCCAGTCCAACCTATCATCCAGCCCTAGCCAATCAACTAGACCATGGCACTAAGTGCCTCAGCCAGTGTTTTCTTTAACACCTCCAGGGACGGTGACACCACCACCTCCCTGGGCAGCCCATTCCAATGGCAAATCACAGCTGCAAAAGTGTCCTTGGAATGTAAAATGGCAGTGTAGAGGCAAGGACAAAGGCCTCTGGTTTTCACAGTAAGTACTTCACTCCCTTATATTCACAGAAGGTTTATCTGCCTTTAAGCTTTTGAGGTCTTACAGTGCTTCAACAGAAGGAGTAGTCAGGTCTCACTCCCACTTCCACTGCTCTCAGCTATGTTTGAAATCCATTCCATGGAACAACTGTTCAGCTGTCTCCTAGACAGCTGCTGAAGCAAATAGTACATTTTACTGAGTGTATCACCTGTATCTCTGTAATCAAATTTTATGCAGAAAATGTCTTTGGCTGTTGTTCCTTACAACTGATTTGTTTCTTTCTGTGATTTATATGTACCCTGTTGGGTGAATGCCTATACAGGATTATGGTCTCAATGGAATGTTAGCATACTGATACCTAATTTTTTTTAATCCTAACCCACTTAAGGATAAAAAAGGCATCAACATGTTCAGGCCTGCTGAAGTGGCAATATCTTTAGGACAGGATTATAAGAAAGATAAATGAACCTCATACCCCAAAGTATTTATGCCTTTAGTGGACAGCTGCTACTTGGTGTTTTATTCTTTTATTTTGTTCATTTTTGTGTTTATTTTGTGAACTGCTTTTCAAAGTATTTTGTTTGCTCTGTGCACATAAATGTAAACAAAATGGCACTTTACATGCTTATGTGCTAGATTTATAACCTGCAGCTACATACTATGTGGCTCAGCTTATGGAATTCCTTTACAATGCATGGTAAAAAACATCCAGTTTGTTTTTGGCTTTATCCAAAATAATTCAAGCTTTCATATCCCATGATGGAGGAGAACTAGGAAGACAGTATTTTCTCTATTTGTGAAATCTGTTCACAGTATAAAAATTAGGGGGGAAAATCAATACTTACTAGACCTGAGATAATGTGATTTGGTAGCTGAAGTGATTCAAGCATGCACCAGGAAGAAGAGGTATTAGGTTTTGATGACTATATCCAGGCTTTTGAGATTAAGTAGTCATTGAATAAGATAAATATGCAATTTCTAGTGCCAAAGAAGAGAGTCTGCAGTTCTCATTAAAAGGAAAAACTATTAAGTACCAATCATATTCAGTTGTTCTTGCTCTGTGGATTGGAAAAGCTTAAATTATTTTCAGTAAGCTTATAATCTGACGGATAGGGCATGCCTTTGCTTTTTTCAGATGAGGAAAGGAAAGCAAGGGAAAGGAAAGCAAGAGGAAATGAAGATGTGCAGCTCCATTTCCCTGGGCTGAAAATGGTTTAACATAGGTTTCTCCCACAGTCATATTTCAAAATAAAACAATGACATCATTGAATACTTTAAACAATTTTTTGTGTTAGAATTCAAGAGTTTAATGAGATTCCTCCACATGGAGTCTCCTTCTTGGAGACTTTCAAAACCTGCCTAGATGCATTCCTGTGCAGACTGCCCTAGGTGATCTTGCTTTTGGCAGGGGGTTGGACCCAGTGAGCTCTGGAGGTGCCTTCCAACCTCTAACATTCTGTGATTCTGTGGTTTATATATCACCAAATCCAGATTTTTGTGTGTGTGTGTGCTGATAATCCTTAAACACGAGGAAAGAATCAAAGACTGCAGATAAATGATGAGTAATTATAATTAGAATGTTAAAACAGAATTATAACACAATAGCAGTCTGTGGTGGTTTGGGTGTTCCCCACTCCCCCACTTTGGAAATCACCCAGACTAGACTCAGCTGGCTCCGGAAATATGAATGAAGCTTATATTTACAGCTAGCACAATTTACAAGCAGATATTTACAGTATATGCAGTTATAGACAGAAAGATACAAGGTAAAAAGGTAATACAGAAACACATCTCCCCTCCCAGAAACCTGAGTCCCCAGGAGGGGCTCTCAACCACCCCCTCACCTTCCCCCTACCCCTCTCAACCTTACCTCAGTCCCAAGGCAGAATGGAGGTTTGGCCAGGGGGGATTAAGAAGCAAGGTGGGATCAGCCAAAGCAAATGGAGGGTGAGGTTAGAGAGTAAGATGGAGTTCAGCCAGCAGCCCAGAGCTCCCCAGCAGGTGAAGAACCAGGGCAAAGTGAAGTGCCAAGTGACTTTATCTATGTTTTCCTTTCAATTTTTACACATCTCAGCAAGAACATGAACTAAGTAGACATCAACATTGTTTTCACTTCACAGCCTATGATCTAGTCCTTCTCACCAAAACATTCTAGCTAGGCTCAAACTAGCATACAATCCCCTGTAGGTTCTGTAGTGGAATGTTTCTGAAGCTCGGCAGGATTAACCTGGATTTCAAAACTGCGGTTCTGAACACAAATGTCTATATTCTAAGGTCATTCTTCAGATGTTTAAATACTTCCACTGGATATGACCCTAAGTGGTTTGCCCAAGGCTAACAGCAAGTTAGTGACAGAGTTTGGATTACAGTTTAGAAACTGCTGATCACCTGCCTCACGATCAATCCATCAAATGAGGCTGAATAGAAAAATGCATCTCCAGCTGTTACAGAACACATGCTGTTGTAAGAATTAAAAGGAGCCAGCTGCCTATAGCCCCTGAGAAATTTGAATAGACCCACATTTTTCCACACAATCATGCTGTAATTACATGTCACCCCAGGTGTTCTCAATATGATTACTCCTTATAAAACTATAAGCGAGGCATGAGACAGCCCATACAGCTGCAGAAAAAAATAATGAAGCAGCAGGGTTTCTCTTCTTCTGTGTGTGCTGGTTTGGTGCTGTTTATATAGCCAATCTGTTCCCTGGGACTGCTGAGAGAGCCCTTATGGTCCCAGGCATCCAGGGACTGTAGATGCTGACCTATAATAACTGGAACATGGAATCAAGCTGCTTTTTTTTTGACAAGATATCTATCATATATCTACTTTGAAAGCCATTCTAAAAGGTGCAAACTTTTCAAGGTGCGCTCTTCAAGAGAAGAATATGCCAAGACAAGACAATTACAACACAGGGAAAGTTATTTTTATTACTTCCAGCATTTTCAAAGATGTCACCTTTGTTATCTACACAAAGAAACACACACATTTTAAAAGCATTATACTCTGTTGTATGCCTCTTCATTCAAACTTATTCTGATGAGATTTTGAACTGTTGTATTCTCCTTCCTAGAATGGTGTCCTAAGAATCAATCAGCTAGCACTTTTTGCAACTTGTATCTATTTTGCTTTGTGGACAAATGCTAACCAGAAAGCAAGTACTTCATTTGAAACATTTGAGAGATAAGGAAGAAACTAATTTGCACGTTCCTAAGGGAAGACTTGTTTCTGAAATCACAGTAAATCACACTAGGCAAGAAATAGCCATTTCCACAGTAGAAACACTTCGACTTAGTACCTACATTCTGTTGCTAAATTTAGACACTGAAGAGCTATTGATGCTTAGTTGAGCATTATAGTATCTTTGTTCCATCTGTGAAATTAACCTATGATGACTGAAAAACTCACTTGGCAGTGTGCTAAAATTGATTCCAAGTTATAAGTCAAAAATATTCACATATAAGGTAACTATGCAATGCATAATGCCTTTGAGTAGAGGAAAAGTATGATTTCTAAAACTTTTTAAGGACACAGATACAGACATCAGAAAATGCAATACAGGCAGTTTATAATGAGATGAAGGCAACAAAGTCAGCACTTAGTCATTTTCTGAACTTTTTAACTAGTCAGCCAGTTTACTGAAGAAATCTTCAGCGTAAACTGACAAGAATACTCCGCAGTTTTCAAGCTAAACATGAGCAGTTCCATGAAGTCATAAGGTTGTATTATATAGATGTTGTAAAGGGGTTTAATTTGAATTTTGGGGAGATCCGAGGCTGATTTGATTATTATTAAATAATTTATTAATATATACAAAAATTTCCCCAAACCTATATACAATAAACCCACACAAGTCCTTTGTACATTGTTAGTGAAATTACTCTACAGAATGTCTATTTACAGTTGAGTTAAACAATTTAGTATAGGTTTTAGGAAGATTCCAATCAGAGAATCTCGTGGCAGAAAGGCTGAAGGTAGATGGTAGAAGGTAGAAGGTAGGCTGAAGATGAGCCAGCAGTGTGCCCAGGTGGCCAAGAGGGACAATGGCATCCTGGCCTGGATCAGGAACAGTGTGGCCAGTAGGACGAGGGAGGTTCTTCTTCCCCTGTACTCAACACTGGTCAGGCCACACCTTGAGTACTGTGTCCAGTTCTGGGCTCCTCAACTCAAGAGAGGTGTTGAGGTGCTGGAACGTGTCCAGAGAAAGGCAACAAAGCTGATGAGGGGCCTGGAACACAAACCCTATGAGGAGAGGCTGAGGGAGCTGGGCGCATGCATCCTGGAGAAGNAGGTCTCTTCCAACCTGGTTGGTTCTATGATTCTATGAAAGGAATCAATGCAGTAATGTAAATAGTATGCAGAAGAATAGTCACCTAAGCTTTTTTCCTACATCTTCAAAACACTAGTAGATTTTGCATCAGCACAACTTCCAGGAGAAGTTATTCACCACATGGTGAATAATTTCTTATTTGTGGAAAATATTCATATAGGGTTTTTTTTTATTCTTTTACTATGGAGTGGTAGTATTATAAAAGTGATACTGAAAATACTAAAAAATATTTTTAACATTTTTGAGATCTGAGTGACAGTATTTGAAGTATCACTGACAGGCATCATAAATAACTGTAGTTGATGACTTAGCTGTGAAAAATTGATGCAAGCAATACAAAATACTGCCTTTTCAATATACTTTATTAAACTTTTGAAACCCTTTCCTTTGCAAATCACTTTTATTTTTACATTAACATAAACTATGTAGTGGCATCTCAGTTAAAGCCTTCTTAATTTAGCATGCTGATTAAAAAGGAAGCTGAATCACTACAACAGAGAGCTTCCACTAGAAGAAATACTATATTCCTAATTAGTTTCTGATCATATATTAGATATTTCTGCTCACAAAATGGGTTAGTCACTTTATTTTATTATATGGACTATAAATAGTGTGAATTATATTTGATTTTGTGGTGAAAAGTCTCCATAAAAAGTATTTTGTCATTTGAAAAGATATCCATAACCATAAAAATCATGTTTGAACTGCTTTATAAGACACTATTCAACATTTATTCAAATTAACATCTATGGGCCTTTCATTCAACCTTGATCATAGAATTCAGATTAACATCTAAGGGCCTTCTGTGTGTTTTCACTAGCAAAATTCCTCCATGATGAGGCAGATTGTAGGGTCAGAACTTTGCCATCTCAATTTGAGTTTTACATGTGTCTTGATAGTCTTTGAGTAAGAGCTGTAAAAAGTAGTATGTACCCTGTGGCACCAGATGTGGCCAGTGTGTTAGCGTCCTCTTTTGCGTGTGTGCCTCTCTACAGTGCATTCTCATTCTCCTTAATGGACAAACCTTCAAACGGGAAAAGAGTAGTCATGTCCACCGACCCAAGACGCACCCCAGAACTCAGGGTGCACCAGAATGGCACATGGTGGCTTTTTAAATTCCAGTCACAGACAGAGTCTCTCTGGAGCTAAGCTTCATTTTAAGGCTTTTACACATACTTTAGCACACTGCAACCCTCCTGACTTCAATATGGTAATTTCATTCTAAATGTTAAACACCACAGTGACTGGAAAAAGTCTTGGGCAATAACATGAAATTCTTCTGTGCTACTTTATATACTATGTTAGAATAAAATAAATCATACTGTACAAGTATAAGTCATACTCTACAAGTGCTTTTTCTCCACTGTTAACCATGAAGGGAATCTGGAGTGATTATTTAAGACATAAAAACTTCTACACTAGGTATCTGGTTTTGATTAAATAAATCCCACTGTCACCAAGCAGATTCTGCCCTTGTATCTCTCTCAAAGTTGAATGAGGATAGGAAAACATACCAAAGTATGTGTCCACAAGGTCAGTATTACACTACTGAATAGTAAAAGCTGCTAAGCAAGCAAGTATATGAGAACTACAGACATTTGAAGAACTCATAATCAGTGGAGATTTTTATTTTCTGGAGTAAGGCTGCATATCACATATTAGTCATGGTTTCCTTTGGTGAGAAGTTCTAATAACAGGGCTCTCCTAGCGTTTTAAATGTTCTTTCATTGAAATTGCAATTGATATGCAAGTATGTTCTCTTAATTACTGACATAGTTCTCATCCTTGTCATGATTATCAGATCTAGTTGTAATGTTGACTTTTACCTGAGAGTCAAGGCAAAGGAGCAGACCTGCATGTTATCTTTGACCTAACCCTTCTACTGAACTTTATGTTATTAATGGATAGATCTAGATAGATTTAGAGCTGTAGAGAAAGTTGCAGGCTTTCTCAGAGCTGTGATGAATTGCTTAATACAGTGATCCCAAACAGTCTTTGCCAAATAAAATATTGTTTGGATTTAAAATTGGAATTATAGCAAAAAAAAAAAAAAACAAAACACCAAAAAACCAAAAACCAACCAAGTTTCAGTTCAAGGAAAGATTTATTGCATATCTGTCTTACTGAACAATTACACAGGTCAGACATATACGAGGTTCTCAAATGAAGAAATTTGGCTTCAGCTGAGGTTTGAGTCCAGCTTTAGAAAGTGTGCCTCTTTATAAAGTTAATGAAAATCTTTCTGTTTGCACCTGCGACTGGTGCTTGATCAAACCTGCTTGACAGCTCAGCAGGAGGGCAGAGATCGACTTCAAAGCATTTAGTTTTCTGTATTGTCTCAGGTATTTGCTGGAATATCTACTGTCAGCTGTCTGCCTTCTTCTGTGCATGCTGACAGCTTCTGTTTGAGTTAACTACTTAGACTCATCAGTTAAACACTATCAAATAGCTAACAGGTGGAACATACAATATGTATGAATTATTATACAGTCCCACTTGCTTCAGTCTCTCCCAAGTGAAATAAACAGAACAACATTTTCATATTACATAATCTTCTCTATGGGGTTAACCCTCCGGGGGAAGTAACCTTGAACCTAACCCTAGGTGGTCTTGACCCCTCCCCAGGAGTGGGTCTGAACACCACCAGGTGATGGTTAGCCCACTGCCCCTTCCTGTCTAAAGACCCATAAAAGCAGGGGGACTTCCTGTTTCACTCTCTCTGCTCCCTGTCTCCCTGCTTACCAGCATCACCATCCTGTTCCTGGTTCTCTTTGTTCTACCACGTGGCCATCACCCACGAGGCAGACAAAGCCATCACCTTCAAAACTGGGTTATATTTACACATTTTGTGTTTGTTTTCCCTTCCCTAGACCTTTGTGACTTCCCTACCTCAGATACCTTTTTAATTTATTGTTAAACTTCTCTTTTTAACTTCCAAAGCGAGTGAGATTCATGTATTTGGGTGTGCTTACCTTTTCTCTCTCTACATCTAATCCCTTTCTTTTGGGAAAGAAGAGGGAAGAGGGAAGGGCACTCTGTATAAATTGTTATTGGTCCTATCAAATTTATTTGAGTCTCTGGAAATTTAAATTAGAACCGAGACATCTTCTAATGTTCTAGGTACTCATGGTCTGGTTTTGACTTGTGATGACATTTTAGCCATGTGGCTTTCAAGTGAAAAAAGAGAGAAGAAGATGGAAGCAAAATTAAAATCTATAATATACAAATTATATTGAATTCTTCATTATATTTTCAATTATTTGTTTTCAATATTTTGGTTTTGTCTTACTCGGTGTTAGCTCATAAAAGTTCAAAATGGAACAGGTCAGGTCAGTACTTGAATGAAAGTCTTACTAGCTCAGGTGAAAACTAAAAGAAATATATGTGAAAAGTGAATTATGAGACCAGTATTTGTGCTGAAAAGGACATCAGCAGAAGAGTAAAATAAACTGAGGGGAACACATCCTTCTCATTCTGCAGATTTTTTAATTCACTGGCTCATTCTATTATTTGAAGAAATAACTAAATACTGTCCAAAATAATCCTGTTGCTTATATTTTTCACCTGTAAAATGAAGTTATGTTAAGGTGGCTAGGGATCATGCTTTACTAGAAATGTTTGGGAAAAAAAATCCATTAAGAGCAACTGAATGCAATGTTTCTAATCTTGAACAATAATTTTCATTGTCTGGTCAAAACCACTATAATTTCTTCAAAGGCTTGTGCTCACTGGAAGTTCATTTCAGTGGACGAAGTGGGAGACTGAAGAACCATCATTACAGACTTCTGAAAAACAAGTACTTGTGTAAAGGACACAGTGACAGGACTAGGGGGAAGAGAGAAAAGCTGGAGATGGGTAGGTTCAGACTGGATGTGAGGAGGAAGTTCTTCAGCATGAGAGTGATGAGAGACTGGAATGGGTTGCCCAGGGAGGTGGTTGAGGCCCCATCGCCGGAGGTGTTTAAGGCCAGGCTGGATGAGGCTCTGGCCAGGCTGATCTAGGGTAGAATGTCCCTGGCCATGGCAGAGGGGTTGGAACTAGATGATCCTTGTGGTCCCTTCCAACCCTGACTGATTCTATAAAGGCTTTTAGTAGTCTCCTTGACCATATTTACTGAAGTCACAACTCTTTTATTTGGTTTTAAATAAGATAAACAGCATGAATATATTAGTAAGGGGTTTGTAGGGTTTAAAGATGGGGGTTTTCAGGACGAGAATTTTTTCATTTCCTGCATTGTCAGTGATACACTTTTTTCACAGTTTCACTTTCAGGTTAGCATGCCATAAGCAAAAAAAGAAAAACAGACCAAAAATTACACCTCAGAGAAAACAATTTGTTGGAACAATCTTTTCTTGCATCCAAATGCAGAAATGCAGAACCTGGTTGAGACCCCATCCCTGGAGGTGTTTAAGGCCAGGCTGGATGAGGCCTTGAGCAACCTGCTCTAGTGGGAGGTGTCCCTGCCTATGGCAGGAGGTTGGAGCTGGATGATCCTTGAGGTCCCTTCCAACCTAAACCATTCTATGATTCTATTACCCTGTAAATATTGAATCATGTTACATGCTTGTCATTTTCACTACTCCAACTTGTACTACTCTATCAGAATTCCCTATTAAGGAAAAGATAACAATGGTTGAAGTAGAATAGATTTCAACAGGCAAACTTAAACTTCTGAAACCTAATTCATTCCACAACTTTGTACCATAACAGTTACATGGAATTCATTCCATAGGCAAAGTTTAGATCCAGCTATGCAATTCTTGATGTGTTAAATTTGTATAAACTTCAGGTATGAAATCTTCATTTCATTCCCTTAGTGGGTTTGAGGTACTTAGAATTTTTTTGTTTGTTTGGGTTGGGTTTGTTTGTTTGTTATTGGGGGTTTTGCCTGTTTGTTGTTGGTTTTGCCTGTTTGTTGTTGGTCTTGCTTGTTTGGGGTTTTCCCCCTCCACTCATTTCTGTCACAGATTCAGAGAGGAAACAACATCATGGATTGAATTGAATACATTAGATCTACTTTAGTTAAGAAAAATAGTTCCAAACCACATTTTACATATTATAAATATTCATAATTTAATTATAGTTTGTATTTTTTCCCCTAATCCTGTTACTATCATGCCTTTTAATTGTTCACTTAGAAAGGTATTCTGGATATTGTTATAATACTGATCTGATGATTTTATGATGTGGTACCTCTAAGTACCACCCTCCCTCACATGGATGTAATCAAAAGACTAGTAACTAATCAGACACTTCACCCAGAGATGGTACCAATGTAATTTGTTTATAAGACTCTTTTTTTTCAGTCCTGAAGTCAAGCTATGTTCAAAATCCAGTAGAAGCACTCAGAGATATTGCTATAGCTGCAGCTGTACTGTCATTAATTTTCCAACTTAGTTTTAGTGACTGCTGTTCAGGGCATGAGAAATTAATAATAAATAGAAATACATTTCAGTGGTGGAGGATGGCATTGACATATCTTTCAAACTAGAGTTCCAGACAATGTTACCATTTTTGGATTTTCAAGTTTTATTCTGTCTTGTCTGATTTATTCCCTGAAGATTATAAATAACAAAACTGTTGGACCATAGGAGCACCCTGCAGAGGGACCTTGACAGTCTGGATGGGTGGGCAGATGCCAGTGGGATGAGATTTAACAAGGCCAAGTGCAGGGTCCTACACGTTGACCACAACAACTCCAAGCACTGCTACAGGCTGGGGACAGAGTGGCTGGAGGGCAGCCAGGAAGAGAGGGACCTGGGGGTACTGGCAGATAGTAAGCTGAAGATGAGCCAGCAGTGTGCCCAGGTGGCCAAGAGAGCCAATGGCATCCTGGCCTGTATCAGGAACAGTGTGGCCAGCAGGATGAGGGAGGTTATTCTTCCTCTGTACTCAACACTGGTCAGGCCACATCTTGAGTGTTGTGTCCAGTTCTGGGCTCTTCAATTCAAGAGAGAGGTTGAGGTACTGGAAAGTGTCCAGAGAAGGGCAACAAAGCTGGTGAGGGGCCTGGAACACAAACCCTATGAGGAGAGGCTGAGGGAGCTGGGGTTGTTTAGGCTGGAGAAGAGGAGGCTCAGGGGTGACGTCTTTGCTGTCTACAACTACCTGAAGGGAGGCTGTAGCCAGGTGGGGGTTGTTTTCTTCTGTCAAGCACCCAGCAACAGAACAAGGGGACAGCCTCAAATTGTGCCAGAGGAGATAGAGGCTTGACGTTAGGAGGAAGTTCTTCACAGAGAGAGTGATTGGCATTGGAATGGGCTGCCCAGGGAGGTGGTGGAGTTGCCGTCCCTAGAGATGTTCAAGAAAAGCCTGGCTGAGGCACTTAGTGCCATGGTCTAGTTGCTTGGACAGGGCTGGGTGCTAGGTTGGACTGGATGATCTTGCAGGTCTCTTCTAACCTGTTTGATTCTATGACTATATGCAGAATGTGTCATTGGACATAGCCTATTACCAGTGTTCTTTCTTGCATCTTCTTTGTCTTTGGTGTTTCCTTTTTTAGTAATGACACTTCAGTGCCATTCAGGTTTTTGATTTTGATTTTTAAATTGTTACATGGAACAGGACATCCCTTATAAATAATTTCATAGACAACCTACGGTTAGCAGTCTGTACATTTAGATGTATAAGGCAAGAATATATCAGATAACTTTAGAAAGTCAATCTAATCTTAGCCCACATAGACCTGTAGATCTGCATTTGTCATCTACTCTACATGCAACACAGGTAAGCACTTCTTGAACATTTAACCTATGACAAGATTGTTTCTCTATTTATTTAAGTAGCCCTGTGTATATCTCTGAGCTCAGTTCTTTTCTCAATCACTTATCAAAGAGAAAAGGTAGTTTTAACTGCAATCAATATATTATAAAAGGATTTACAGATTGTATTTTTTCCCCTTCTTTTGCATAAAAAAATAACAGAAGTCTTACAGGTAGTATTTCATACAATCATAGAATCAGTCAGGGTTGAAAGGGACCACAAGAATCATCTAGTTCCAACCCCTCTGCAGGGACATCCTAGCCTAGATCAGCCTGGCCAGAGCCTCATCCAGCCTGGCCTTAAACACCTCCAGGGATAGGGCCTCAACCACCTCCCTGGGCAACCCATTCCAGTCTCTCATCACTCTCATGCTGAAGAACTTCCTCCTCACATCCAGTCTGAACCTACTCATCTCCAGCTTTGCTCCATTCGCCCTAGTCCTGTCACTGATAGCCTAATAAGTCCCTCCCCAGCTTTTTTTTAGGCCCCCTTCAGATACTGGAAGGCCACAAGAAGGTCACCTCAGAGCCTCCTCTTCTCCAGACTGAACAGCCTCAACACTTTCAGTCTGTCTTCGCAGGACAGATTGTTCATGCTGGAGTAATGGATATGGAGTAATTCTTTGTTGATAGACATCTGGTATTGCTTCCGCATTATCTTCAACCTTGGAAGGCAGAAGACTTTTTTTTTTTTAATTCACAATCTCTCAGGAAAACCTACAAAGTTTTCTAAAACTGCAGTGCAATACAGTTTAGACAAACAAACGAACTAAAACTTACTTTTATTGTTAAGTTTAAAAGGACAAGAACAAACTGGAAACTTGTTTTTTAATAATCAAACTTGTTTAAAGTTGGCTTTAATACTTTTGAAATAGTTTAATGGATTAAACTTAGTCACCATTTCTGAGAAATGTGGTTGAATAGAGAAATTAATATGTCAGAGAAGGCACATCTTGTCATATTAAAAATGTGCATTAGACAAATTTCCTTCATTTCACTTCTCAAATTCAAGAGTTAGGTACTGAGAGAAAATGGCAAGACATGCAAGCTTAAATTACCTAAGTCTTGTCACAGGAGAGCACTATTACTACTGTGATTGAAACCATTTGGCAATTTCAAACAACTCTGAATGTATCTTCCAGATGTGTGATGTGATTCATTATGTTACATCCCTGCTGCCAATGGTGATGGCATTTTTTTCTTCACATTTAGAAATACTTAAAGTTCCTGTCTCTTCAATAAATTACATGAGTCAGACAATGTGTTATTTTGATGTAGTGGCATTTGCTACAAATTGACCATGATCCTATTAAAATAAGGGAGTGTTCTAGCATCCTAAGACTGGTGTGGAAAAGAATACATTAGAGGGAAAATGCAGAAGACTAGAATAAATGTATGCAGTGAAAAACTTCTTTAGTGAAGAGAGATTAGAAGTTTGTAGGAATTATGCATAGGAAGGCTTTATTCCATGAATCATCCTAATCACTAAAGGAAATTTAATATGGGAGACAGATGGAGCACAAACAGTAGATCCACATATGAATATTTCACCTATGTGTGTATTCTGACCTTGAGCAGAAAGAGTTCAGCGTGTGAAAAAGATCTATCAGTTTCCAAACTACAGTGGTTTTGTCTGTCATTTGAATAGAATAGAATCAACCAGGTTGGAAGAGACCTCCAAGATCATCCAGTCCAACCTATCACCCAGCCCAATCCAGTCAACTAGACCATTAGACCATTTGATGGTCTAATTTCCTTAATAGCAAAGAGGATTTTAAACATGATTGAAGTCAATCTTGTAGTTAATATCTGTTCATTTGTAGCACATTATCAAAAAATGTTCAAATACTTAATACAAAACAAATAGCCCTAATTCATCTGTATCTAAATATTTACCAGAGAAACTGTTCCCTATTTTTAAGCCTCTTTTTATTCCTAGTGACAGCTTTGCTGCAATTTGCAGACTTATTTGTCATGAAAACATTAGGAATTAGTAAAATGGACTTAACATTTTACTGACAGGTTTGTGAGAAAAAGACTTTAAATGCCTGAACATTGAAAACTGTCTTGGTTCTAGTTTAAAGGTCCTCGGACTCAAATGTAGTTAATAGAACCAATAACAGTTAGTGGATGCCTTTCCCTCTCCCCCCCTTTTTTTCAAAGAAAAGGAATTAAGGTAAAACACACCCAAATAGTCTCACTTTGATCTGGAACTTAAAAGAGAAAACTTAAACAATAAATAAATGGTATTTGAGGCAGGGGAGTTACAAAGAAGTCTAGGGAAGGGAAAACAAGATCCAAAATGTGTATACACAACCAATTAGATAGCAATGGGTTTTCCACCTCGTGCACTGATGGCCACTTGGTAAAGCAAAAAGCAGCAGGAAGAGGAAGGTGGTGCTGGCAGGCAGGGAGGCAGGGCAAGAGAGAATAAAACAGAAAGTTCCTCTGTTTTTATAGGAGGCTAGATAGGAAGTGGGAGTGGGATAAACACTACACCTGGAGTAAGGCTCAGACCCACCCCAAGGAAATAATCAAGAGGACCTGGGGTCAGGATCAAGACGACTTCCCCAGGAGGGTTAACCCTTTACAAAAACATAGTATGGGGTTATTTGGAAAGTGAAGAACACACAGTATAACAGTTCATTAATTTTATTCATCTGTGAAAAAAATACGAGCAAGCTAAGATTGAAAGGCTGAGGGTGGAAACTCTGCCTTGACCACAATGAGCTCAAAGACAGCAAAACAGATTTATTGTATGTCTGAAAATTATGTGTGATAATAATGAAGCTAAGCTATCCTGGGCTGCATCAAGAGAAGTGTGGCCAGCAGGGCAAGGGAGGTTACTCTGCTCTCGTCAGACCCCACCTGGAGTACTGTGTGCAGTTCTGGAGCCCCCAACACAAGAGGGACATGGAACTGCTGGAGTGGGTCCAGAGGAGAGCCACGAAGGTGCTCAGAGGGCTGCAGCAGCTCTGCTATGAGGACAGGCTGAGAGAGTTGGGGCTCTTCAGCCTGGAGAAGAGAAGGCTTCGAGGAGACCTTAGAGTGGCTTTCCAGTATCTGAAGGGAGCCTACAGAAAGGCTGGGGAGGGACTATTGACAAGTTCTAGTAATGTCAGGATGAGGGGGAATGGGTTTAAACTGGAAGAGGGGAGATTTGGACTGGATGTTAGGAGGAGGTTCTTTACAGTGAGGGTGGTAAGACACTGGAACGGGTTTCCCAGGGAGGTTGTGGATGCTTCCTCCCTGGAGGCGTTTAAGGCCAGGCTGGATGAGGCCTTGAGCAGCCTGCTCTAGTGGGAGGTGTCCCTGCCTATGGCGGGGGGTTGGAGCTGGATGATCCTTGAGGTCCCTTCCAACCTAAACCATTCTATGATTCTATGATCCTGATATGACAAAGTAAAAGTCTTGTATTTATTTGTAAGCATTTCTCTGAAGGGATGCAAGAGCCAAGACTTAAAATCCGCTAAGGTATCTGCATATGAACTAGGTATATATTCAGCAAGTTCAATGGCAGACAGCAGGAATCCATGGATTAAAGCTGAGAGTGTTTGATTGACCTTTTTTTTTTCTCTCCTACAGACAAAAGTGAATGTTCATGTTATGTCTCGTGACTGTTGGCAGAGATCAGATACTCTTTTTTTAAAGCATACACTTACAATGCATACCAGTCAGCATGAGTAGCAGTTTTGTCTTAATACGTGGGCTTGCACTGCCAAAGAATCAGTTCTTGGCATTGAATGGGTGTCTATCATCAGCAGGCAATAGTTACTGAACAGATTTCGTCTATCGCACACCACTCAGTATTATTCTGTACACATTTGGCTTGACAAAATTCTACCAACTGATCAAACACGTAGGCTCTTTGGGCTATGTCTCTACTAATAAATCAAACAGACCTGGGGAGCGTTAACAGCATCAGAATTCAGAGAACTGCACATTCATACAATCCAGGACAAAATACAGTCTAAATACAGCAGTTACCACTGTGCCTTCAAAAAATCACACAGTGGTTAAGGCTGAAAGATGGCTCATACATCTTGTGTACTGGGTATCCCCTGATTTTAATAGATGTCCTTTGAATTTAAGCACTTACCAGTAAGATGCATCAAGTTTTAGCCTCTGCTAGCTGCAATTTTGGCTTGATTCAGTTTAGAATAGAATAGAATAGAATCAATCAGGTTGGAAGAGACCTCCAAGATCATCCAGGCCAACCTATCACCCAGCCCTAGCCAGTCAACTAAACCATGGCACTAAGTGCCTCATCCAGTCTTTTCCTGAACACCCCCAGGGACAGTGACACCACCACCTCCCTGGGCAGCCCATTCCAATGCCAATCACTCTCTCTGGGAAGAACTTCCTCCTAACATCCAGCCTATACTTCCCTCGGCACAACTTGAGGCTGTGTCCCCTTGTCCTGTTGCTGGATGCCTGGGAGAAGAGATCAACCACCACCTGGCTACAACTTCCCTTCAGGTAGTTGTAGACAGCAATGAGGTCTGCCCTGAGTCTCCTCTTCTCCAAGCTAAACAACCCCAGCTCCCTCAGCCTCTCCTCATAGGGTTTGTGTTCTAGGCCCCTTACCAGCTTTGTTGCCCTTCTCTGGACACGTTCCAGCACCTCAACAATGTTTAGTACCATCTAGAATGACAGAGGTTGACTAAGACAAGTAACATAGAATTGAAAGATGACAGAAGACCTATAGGTCTTCTGCCATAGGCAGTTTTGAATGAAAATTCAATCTATTTTCCTTGAAGTAAGTTAATTTTCTGTTCCAGGTGTTAATTATAGGCTCAAAAAAGGAAATTCTGGGATAATTTCATAAGACTTGAAGACTTTATATCTATAAACTTCAGAAATTTGCCTTCATCTGATAAGGTTCATATGCCAGATGTATTTGTTCAGGTTTTTCTATCAAAAATTACCTATTGTTTTAGACAAGGATCACTGAAAAATATAAATAGTAGTTTTGAAAACAGTTCATTTAGCTGAATAGAATAACAATTTTTCTTCAGAACAGGGAAGCTGATGAAAACAATTTGAATATACTGCAAATCAGGGTAGTAGCAGAAAATAACATCTACTCATCTTAATTTTTCCTATTTCTTTTACTCTGCATTGGCTGAGTGGGGAAAAAAAGCAACCAATGAAACAAGCAACAAAATAAGATCCATTTAGTCCACATCCAGCATGAGAAGTTTTCAGCTGTGTCAGAAAGTGGAGATGACAAGTGATGGCAGAACAATCTACTGGTTAGCTGAAAGCAACCACAAAGTAAAGCGTACTACGTGGGAAAGGTGTCTTATCATTTAACAAAGGATCATAGAATCATAGAATGGTTTAGGTTGGAAGGGACCTCAAGGATCATCCAGCTCCAACCCCCTGCCACAGGCAGGGACACCTCCCACTAGAGCAGGCTGCTCAAGGCCTCATCCAGCCTGGCTTTAAACGCCTCCAGGGAGGAAGCATCCACAACCTCCCTGGGCAACCTGTTCCAGTGTCTTACCACCCTCACTGTAAAGAACTTCCTCCTAACATCCAGTCCGAATCTCTCCTCTTCCAGCTTAAACCCATTCCCCCTCGTCCTAACATTACTAGACCTTGTCAATAGTCCCTCCCCAGCCTTCCTGTAGGCTCCCTTCAGATACTGGAAAGCCACTCTAAGGTCTCCTCGAAGCCTTCTCTTCTCCAGGCTGAAGAGCCTCAACTCTCTCAGCCTGTCCTCATAGCAGAGCTGCTCCAGCCCTCTGATCATCTTCGTGGCTCTCCTCTGGACTCACTCCAGCAGTTCCACGTCCCTCTTGTGTTGGGGGCTCCAGAACTGCACACAGTACTCCAGGTGGGGTCTGACCAGAGCAGAGTAAAGGGGGAGAATCACCTCCCTTGCCCTGCTGGCCACACTTCTCTTGATGCAGCCCAGAACAAAGAAGTCTGAGAACTAACAGTTGGGATATGTTTCTTGCAGAAACTAATGAATGTATAATACTCTTCTGCCATTTTTCTCACTGACCCAACTTCCCTTGGACATGAAAGTCTTTATTTTGGCAAGGAGAAGGATGTAGGAGCAAAGTCATAAATTCAACACATTTCCATCTTATTGTAGTTGTCATGGAATTGCATTGGTTGTTGTTTACACCTAAAAACCCTAAGCAGTAAATGTTCACAATTAAAATAAACATGTTGACAAATGTTATTTCTTATGTTGACAAGATGGCAAGATCTCCTTTGACTTGAAGTCTCACTTTAGGAAAAAAAAGAAGTGACTGCAATAANGTGCTAGGTTGGACTGGATGATGGTGGAGGTCTCTTCCAACCTGGTTTATTCTATGATTCTATGAACAGCATAGAATTTAAGACATGGTTCAGTAAATGATATATTAACATTATTTTCTGTTGCAATTAGTCACTTCCATCCGTGCTTCTGGTGAAGTGATTTTCTTGTAAATGACTGACATTTATACAAGAAAACCAATATTTAGTTCAACTATTTTGGAACAATGAAAAAGTGTGTTCTATTGTGTGAAGTACTTTTTTTTTTTCCTATAGGAGATTGGACCTCTAATTGTAAATGTTAAAACTTGCTCAAACAACTGAAAGACACTAAAAATATGATGGTATTATCCTCTGTGGGCTAGGTTATTCCCAGCTGTACAAGCTGGGGGGAAAGAAAAAAAAGGAAAGTCTATACCATGTTGTGTATCCCTTGCTAAAATGAGCTGTCAAACACATATCAGGGGACAGCAGATGTTAAAGACCACTGTGCTTCAAATGTCAAAAGAAATTCAACCTTTGCTACAGTTTGAAACCATCTGTTGACATCCAAGTAAGACACCTCATGTCAAGCGAGTTAGATTTCTGCTTTGTAGATTAAGACTTTGGACTCTCTGCTGTCCTTACTTACTTCTTGTGAATCTTGTGTTGAAGTTTAATTTAAGCAAGGTGTACTGGAAGTTGGTCTTTGTTATCACAAAGTCAGATGGATTTTGTGGAGATTTCTTCAGGTGGAAGGAGGAAAAGAAACCAAAAGCAATATGCACACAAATGTTTAAAGTGTAGATATTAGCTCTACTTGAAACAAAAACCTGAAGGATAACATACCTATATAAAGTAAGGACAAATCTACATGATACTGACAGTAAACACTGAAATGAATTCTACTGAGAAAAGAAAAAAGTTCTGACATGGGTTAGGTAAATATCTGTGATTTTTTTTATTGACTATGATAAAAATGCATGTATTGAACAGTGGTTAATATGCATAAAAATGGTGGTGGTTACATAGATTTACATGTAAAACTCATCAGTATTTACTGCTAGCTATTAAAACATGTACAAAATATGACACATTTTCTCTACACATAGTTTTCAAAGTCATGCTGCAGCAAATATAAAATCTGACTGCTGTATTTTGTATCTGTTTCTCAGAGTTGCACTCAGATCTGAATTTGTCTGTAGGAGTTTTAGAAATAGCCAGCAATCTAAAAAGTGTCTGTATGATATAGTGCTGAGAATTCCTAAAGAGTCAAAACATACAGAAAAGAAAAAAGAATAAGAAATCTACAACTACCTGAAGGGAGGCAGTAGCCAGGTGAGGGTTGGTCCCTTCTGCCAGGCAACCAGCAACAGAACAAGGAGACACAGTCTCAAGTTGTGCCGAGGGAGGTCTAGGCTGGATGTTAGGAGGAAGTTCCTCCCAGAGAGAGTGATTGGCATTGGAGTGGGCTGCCCAGGGAGGTGGTGGAGTCACCGTCCCTGGAGGTGTTCAAGAAAAGCCTGGCTGAGGCACTTAGTGCCATGGTCTAGTTGACTGGATAGGGCTGGGTGCTAGGTTGGACTGGATGATCTTGAAGGTCTCTTCCAACCTGGTTGATTCTATTCTATTCTATTCTATTCTATTCTATTCTATTCTATTCTATTCTATTCTATTCTATTCTATTCTATTCTATTCTATTCTATTAATCCTGGAACACATACCTAACAAAACAGTGTCTACATTTATGTGATTTATAAATTTTCAGGTTTTAATTTAGCAAGTGTGGGTGACGTACGGAAAAGACTCTATAACTCGAAAGTTATAAAGTAGGTATGTTTATTGCACAAGATGCACGGGGGATATCTCCTTTTCAAGTTTTAATTTAGCAAGTGTGGGAACCAAAAAAGGGAGTCAGCTAAGTGTGATGAATCCACATCCCTCTTTATCCTTGACACAGTAACATTGAGGATAGAAACATAGTAGATTATAAATATAGTAAATTATAAATAGTGAATATATAGTAAAATACAAATAGAGAAGCTGGAGATGGGTAGGTTCAGACTGGACATGAGAGTGGTGGAGAGGCTGGCATAGGTTGCCCAGGGAGGCAGTTGAGGCCCTATCCCTGGAGGTGTTTAAGGCCAGGCTGGATGAGGCTGTGGGCAGCCTGATCTAGGGTAGGGTGTCCCTGCCCATGTCAGGGACGTTGGAACTAGCTGCTCCTTGTGATCCCCTGCAACCCTGACTGATTCTATGATTCTAAATTGGTGTTCTCACCTTGTGTAACATTTGCGTGGAAGTGACGTAATTTAGAAGAAAGACCTGAAAAAAGTCTGTGTTAGAATAGCTAACATCTCACTATTACTTCATTGTTATGCAATAAGAATATTGGGAGCAATATTTTGTCCAATCACTGCATTCTGTAACGTGTAGAATTACCAAAACTTGTAGAATGGGGGATAAAAGACAGTGGGTATAGCAATAAATGGCTTTTGCCCTTGGCTTTCAGCTTCTGCTTTGTCTGTTTTGTCACTGTTTTGTCCCTCACCAATAAATATATACAGTGACAAGCAATAATAAAATTTTCCAGGTATTCCTTGTTATAAGCCCCATTATTATTACTACTACTGTGAAACAAATAGTTCGATACACTAATTATACAAATATCATGGGACTGCTACAGTTCAATATGCACAAAGCATCTGTCACTACTGAAGTACAGTGCAGTTTTAACCTCTTAGTTTGTGCTAGAAAATGTGTTGGTTTTCTTGGACACACAGTTTGTAATGCCAAATAAGATACTAGATTGTTCTGTGCTAGAGAGAGTGAAGCTTGCTTTAGTCATGGTGAAGTGAAATATACACTTTACACAAAACATCAGAGACAGAATTACTCTCATTTATTGAGAATGCTTCACAGCTCAGAGACTGAAACGGTTGGTTTAGGTGGTTGTATCCAGGCCTAAGCACTGAGAAAAGAGTCAGAAAAATAACTCAGGCATTAAAAAAAGACATTGAAACTGATCATTTTCATTATAATATATATTGCATAGAATCATAGAATCATAGATTCAATCAGGTTGGAAGAGACCTGCAAGATCATCCAGTCCAACCTAGCACCCAGCCCTGTCCAATCAGCTAGAGCATAGAATTCAGTACCTCATCCAGGCTTTTCTTGAACACCTCCAGGGATGGCGACTCCACTACCTCCCTGGGCAGCCCATTCCAATGGCAATCACTCTCTCTGAGAGGAACTTCCTCCTAACATCCAGTCTAGACCTCCTCTGGCACAACTTGAGACTGTGTCCCCTTGTTCTGTTCCTGGTTGCCTGGGAGATGAGACCAACCCTCACCTGGCTACAACTTCCCTTCAGTTAGTTTTATTTATGCCATTCCTATATTTTGTTTGCCTGTTCGAATTACTGTTATTTTCAACTCTTATCTTCATTTTTCATGAGGAAAAGATTTTAAATGGTCAAATGATTATAAAACTGCATCGGAAATTTTGTGATGCTAATGTTTGCTTCTCTCAGTATTATTATGAACTCATTCTCTTGCAACAGTTGGTAGGCACTTGAGCAGAGTTTTCAAATTGGAATACATACCAGATAATAGCTAGTGCTCCTCCATAATTAAATATAATCTTGCATTAAGGTATCTATGACAGAAAAAGTCATGGCTGTTTAGAATTGCAGCTGGAGTATTGGTACTTTTCTGTTTTTCCCTTCACCTGCTAGAATTTGGGAAAGGTAGTCTTGGAAAAAAAAGTTTGCATGTTAGCTCTCCTTCATTTCTTGAGGACATTTAAGAAGCTGTATAAATCCTTTCCTGCCAATCAGGCACTCATTTCATCTTTGCATAGGATCAATTTTCTGGTTAGACATAGTGACTGTGCTAGTCTACTTGGGGATTTGAGAAGATTGATTCACTTCTCAAAGTGCTGTAGGCATTTCTTTCACTTTATCTGTGCCGAGTGGCTCAGGAGTTTCTGTTTTGAGAGAACAGAATATATTGCATGGATGAATTATAAATTGAAGGCATGCTACCTATTTCTGAGAGAAAAATAATACCATAGCAATAGTGTATAAAGCAGCACTTACATAAAGTCTGACTGAATTTCCAAGCAATTAAGTATGATCAAGTTATATAACTTTTTTTTGTCCAGAAGTATAAAATAACAAACAAAAAAATAACAAAATAACTAACTTCAGAGTCCCTGATCTATTTTGAAGACAGTCTAATTTGATGACAATATTAGTATCAACTTTCACATTATTTTTATTACCATATAATGTCATTGTGTCCAAATAAAGATATTTCTTTTCAATAATAAGACAAATGAACCAACCGAAACCAAACAAACCAACCAAAACCAAACCAACCAAACAAAACCCACAAACCAACCAAACAAAAAATCAAGAGACATCACTATTGTTAGGTCTGTGCATCTCTGAATCAGATTCCTCTACTCCGACATTCACTTAAAAGAGCAGTTGAGGTGAATGTTATATGTGCCTTTAGGTAGAACAGTTCGTGCACAGGCTCTTCAAATGTGAATACACTGGGGAGACAGGGAGATGCATAGCTCCAAACACACACTATACAATCTAATAATGTAGAGCTCCCAAAGCAAACACTAGCATTCAAGAAGATGAATTGAATTTTGAAGAAGATACTCTCTCTAGTGAATTTTATAACACACACACACACAAAAAGAAGTAAGAAAATACATTCAGAGCCATTTCAGTTATTCTGCTTTCCACACAACCCAAGGATGAAGAAATCTAGTAAGAAAATACCAAACATGAGAACATTCTTTCATTGCTACTTTTTATTTCAGTCTCTGAAAGGAGAAGTTTTGGAATTACTTTTCTTTCAAAACATCTTTTTTAACTTTTTGTGTACTGGTACCTCAGTAGCTTGAACCTACAAACCACGTAATGATAAATATTGGCTACTGGAATGGGCTGCCCAGGGAGGTGGTGGCATCGCTGTCCCTGGAGCTGTTCAAGGCAGGATTGGACGTGGCACTTGGTGCCATGGTCTAGCCTTGAGCTCTGTGGTAATGGGTTGGACTTGATGATCTGTGAGGTCTCTTCCACCCTTGGTGATACTGTGTGATACTGTGATACTGTGATATTATCATTCAGCCAGTTTTGTTTGAATAGTCACATAGATGTTTGTATGATATTAAATGAGTCCCTCCCATTTACCAGAAAACATTCAGGTCTGCCCATATTAGCTCTATAGATGAAAAAGAAGATGAAAAATGTCTTTTCATGTTTTGTCTTTGTGGTATTCATTCAAGACTGCTTTTGCTTTGGTTTTGTTTGTTTGTTTATTTGGTTTTGTTTGGTTTGCTTTGGATTTGTTTTTGTTTATTTGGTTTTTGTTTGGTTGGGTTTTTTGCTTTGGGGCTTTTAAATTTCTTTTTACAGAAAAGCTGGGGAAGGACTTTTCAGGATGTGAGGGAGTGACAGGACTAGGGAGAATGGAGCGAAGCTGGAGATGGGTAAGTTCAGACTGGACATGAGGAGGAAGTTCTTCAGCATGAGAGTGGTGAGAGCATGGAATGGGTTGCCCAGGGAGGTGGTTGAGGCCCCATGCCTGCAGGTGTTTAAGGCCAGGCTGGATGAGACTGTGGGCAGTCTGATCTAGGGTAGGGTGTCCCTGCCCATATCAGGGGAGTTGGAACTAGGGTGGTCCCTTCCAACCCTGACCGATCTATGATTTTTAATTCTGTGTCAGACATAGATGTTCTTTTGCAGCCTGTTTTGATGGGTTTTGCTTTTAATATAGTTTTGATAATGTTGAAATGCTTCTAACAACCTGCTAGATCTTTAAGAATATTTATAGTATTCACAAATCTTTTAAAGGGGCTGATGTTGTATGAACAGATGTTTGCTTAGCATATCTCATGACAGCAGCCTATTTTCCATACCTTAATCTCTGCCTTCATGATTCCGTAAAATTCACTCCTGCCTCCTGTAATCATCTTTCCAAATTGATAAGTTTTAGACATTTTAGTATAATTTTGTAAATCAAAAACTCCATTTAATTGATCTTTTTCTACCATCTCTGTCTCTGTTAGATCCTAGTTGAAACCTGAACAACTACTTATGGTACTGAGGATGTAATTGTCTGAAATTTGAATTTTGGGGGTTGTCTTTTAAAAAAGCAGAATATTCTACCTAAGATTCAATATGTTTTATGAGATTTTAAGGAAAAAATAATGTAAGGAGAACCTATCCATCATACAATTTTATAATATAATTAGTACAATATGAGTTCATGTTCCATACAGAAGGATCACGGAATCACAGAATCACAGAATTTCTTAGGTTGGAAAAGACCTTCAAGATCATCGAGTCTAATCATTAATTTCATACTGACAAGTCCTTGACTAAACCAAATCCCTCAGCACATCTAATCACTATGAATCACTATGGTTGCAAAAGACCACCAGGATCATCCAGTCCCAATTTTTCCATGCTTCCATTTTATTCTCTTAGAAGACTACTATAATGTATATATTCCACAGGTGATGTTCTGATTTGAACAGATGGTTGAAATTTGCATGATAAAATAAGCAGCATAAAAAAATCAGTAGCAAACATCATTTAATTTTGAGTAAGCACAGTGTATTTACACCCTAACTCAGAGCAAATAGCAAAGTACTTTAAAGTAATTTTAGATGCAATGTTTCTTGGTACCATGGATTGTGAAAAGGAAAATAACCCCTTCAGAGTGGATTCTGAGCTTATTCCATTAACATTCTAAAACAATCACAGATTTTACAGATTTCTTAGATTGGAAAAGACCTTCAAGATCATTGAGTCCAATCATTAGTTTCACACTGACAAGTCCTTGACTAAACCAAATCCCTCAGCACAACATCTAATCACTAGGAATCGCTATGCTTGGAAACGACCACCAGGATCCTCCAGTCCAACCTTCATCCTAACATCCTTAATCACTAGACCATAGCTTCAAGTGCCACATCTGCTCTTTTTTTAAACACCTCCAAGGATGGTGACTCCACCACTACCCTGGGCAGCCTGTTCCAGTGCCTGACCACCTGCTCATAAGGAACTTCCTCCGAATACTGTCTGATTTGGTTATGGAACAAAGCATATTAAACTGTGGGTTCTAGGAGGTAGACAGAAAAAGAGAAACCTGTTCTCATTTTTAAACAAATGACTGTTAGGAAAGGAAGAAATACCATGGAGAATTTTTTTTTAGGTGTAGACTATCTGTTGCGGAGGGGAAATTAATTTATGCGAGATGATATTTTCCAAAATTAATATTGTTTATTAATGTTGCTACTCAGAACTCTCCCCACCCCTGACCACTCATTTTAATAATATTTCAGTTCTTACATGGTCATGGAAACATTCTATGGATAATATCTGCATCTAATATAACCAGCAAAATACATAAACATTAATTTATCTGGAAGAGAAGGTTCCATGGTCAAATGCCGCTTGCAGTCAATATGGCACTTGCCCAGTATCTGGGCTCAAGCTCTTTCTGCTCCATGGCAGAAGGCAGTAGAGAATCACAAAGAGGCATTTAAGCATTTACTCACAGATTATTATGATTACCCACTCACAGGGGCTAGCCACAG
>WAAF01003886.1:842-16299 GCA_013400475.1 Tricholaema leucomelas | reverse complement strand
GCAGATTGACTACGTCACTTTACCTCAATCTTATTCTGGCAAGCAATATGCGCTAACGATTGTAGAGGCCAGCGCCGGATGGCTGGAAACTTATCCAGTTCCACATGCTACTGCACGTAACACCATTCTTGGCTTGGAGAGACAAATCATGTGGAGACATGGAACTCCAGAGAGAATTGAGTCAGACAATGGCACTCATTTCAAGAACAATCTTGTGAACAACTGGGCCAAAGGGCACGGCATTGAGTAGATCTACCACATACCCCATGCTCCAGCTTCAGGGAAGATTGAGTGCTACAATGTTTGCTGAAAACCACCCTGAAAGCCATGGGAGATGAAACTCTGAAAAACTGGGATGAGCATTTGGCACAACCAACCTTGTTAGTAAATAGTAGAGGTTCAGTAAACAGAGCAGGACCTGCACAATCAGATTTGTTCCAAACAAAAGAATCTGTCAGGGAAAACTATTTGGGTATTTTCTCCTTTGGGCAAAGGGAAACCTGTCCAAGGAGCAGTGTCTGCTGAAGGTCTCAATCATATCTACTGGGTAATGCAGGAGAATGGTGAAATCCAGTGTATTCCACAGAGAAATCTAACTTAGCTGGGAGAATTTAAATTCAGAATGTATAATACAAGGTGTTAGGAGTTTTCTGTTCTAGGTACCATCAGTGTCCAACAATGAAAGAATCTACGAGAGGATTTACATTACGTGAACATGAACCCAACGTCACCTGGGAGTCCCTGTTCTCATCTCATTTGTTAAGAGACAAAAGGTTTGCTGTTTTCTGAGCTTTTGAATCACCTACATCTGAGATAGCCGCAATGAAGTGTGAACTGAACTTGTAATGTCCATTAGTGTAAATATTGTCTTGGAATAGACAGATAGTTCTCAGCAAAACTCCGAGTGAAATAGACAGGGGTGGATTGTGATAGTTTGAAGTTAGCTAGAATGTTTAGGTGAGAAGGATTAGATCACAGGCTGTGAAAGGGAAACAACGATGATGTCTACTTCACTTATAAGCTTGCTGACAGGTATAAGAACAAGTGTATAAACATAGATAAGGCATTCAGGCATTTGGGCACTGCCTGAGCTCTGGGCTGCAATTTTCTCTCTAACCTCACCCTCCATCTCTCTGATTAATTCACTTACTTCCTAGCTCCCCCTGGACGATCCTCCATTCTTCCTTGGGGCACAAGACAACATCTGGGGTAAGGTTGAGGGGTGGGAGAAGGTGGAAGGGTGGTTGGGAGCCCCTCCTGGGGACTCAGGTTTCTGGGACGGCTGTTGTGGTTTTGTATTACCTTTTATCTTGTATATTTCTGTATATAGCTGTATATACTGTAAATATCTGCTTGTATATTCTGCTAAGCTGCATATATAAAGCTTCATTCAATCTCCAGAGCCAGCTGAGTCTAGTCTGGGTGATTTCCAAAGTGTGTGTGTGTGGGGTAACACCCAAACCACCACAGGAGTAAAGCTGTGTTTATAGCTTAGCCTTTTCCAAATCCTGACTTCCTAAATTTCTAAATTTGTCCATAACATTATTTTGAAGACTTCTCAGTTGAATTAGAATCTGTAAATAAACCTAAACTAGTTTTGTATATAGTTTGGGAGCAGGGTTTTCAGGAAAATAAAATCATTATCTTTTTATTATTCCTGACTCAGCCACATTAATTCTCTGCCTTCATGACACATTTCTTGCTGCTTGCAATATCTCAGAACTAGACAGAATGTGGCACATTCATGTGACCCTACCTCACAGGTTACATAACTGAAGCAAGCAGGGTCCACTAGCAGCAGTTTTAACAAAATTGTGGGTGCAGTGAAAACCTAATGATTTAGATTGTATTCTAGAGCTGCATCCATGTCATATAGAACTGCCATAATTGCACAAGTGCAAATCAAGTATTTCAAGTGCACTAGCAGACTCCTGCTTTCACCCTGTCCCTTATGTCTTGCCCTCCACCTAAAACATGACCAGAAGCCAGAGGTGGAGAAGGAACAAATTAGATAGGAGTTATAAGAGCTAGACAGTGACAGTATGAGATAGACCCATGTGTTGGTTTATACCCATCCACATGTCTGGTAAGGAAAGCTAAAATTTTCTACTTGATTTCAGAATTAAGTTGACAAGGAAAATAAAAACAGAGATTGAAAGGTGAAGGGAAAGGAAAAACAAAACAAAACAAAACAAAACAAAACAAAACTTGGAAAAATACTTCCTGAAAGCCTACAATGCTAGTCTAAGAGAAACTACTGCTAAGTGTTTGAAAATAGTCCTATGCAACAAGAAGCAATAACACCTATATAATTGTGTGATGTATTACCAGAACTTCTATTTGATATAAATTTGTGTTGGTATTTTAATGCAACAGGTTTTAAAATACAAATTCTTTTGCATTTTAATGATCAGTCATGGATCAAGGAGAATAAATCATATTTGTTAGTTTTACTTCAACAAAAAGTTAAACAATTATTAGATTCTCTCCCCTTTATCAACTGATTAAGCACATTTTTATATTCCATACTGATCATCTTTTGTATGCACGTCACAATTTGGTGAACATGATCAATTAAAAAGTGACTTTTTAGCTATGTTTAGAGTAGGTTAATATCTTACTGTGCAGTACACTGTAGAAGAAAAGTAATTCCAGAAAGCAATGAAACCAAGGCTAATGTGGCAATTGTGGTGTATTAAATGTGGGCACAACTAATTCTGTGTGTTCTTTGTGAATCAGTATTCTGATAACATTCACTGAGAATACTCGTTAAAGAAATTGGCAATTGTATTAACTTTTAGTCAAATATCTTCCTTGTAACAATTTTGTTCTTATTGTGAGAATTCTGTTCAGTGAGCTCATTGCACAGGTGTACCAACAGTAATTCAATTTGAAAATCTCTATAAAGCCTTCATATGATATAACTTTGAAGCTATTTCATAAGTTGTAGCAGTTCATCAAATTCCTTTCTTTGTAAGTGTCACAGCCACACACATGACAGAAGGAAATGGTAGGGTCTAGGCATCAATTTGTGCAAAAATCCTGCCATGTAGTGCCTTGTAAAGAGTAAGAAAAAATGGCAATTATGTCAGTAGCCTTACTGAATCATTAGTTGCGGAATTTAATAACAAAACAGAACACAACAGAATGTTGAGCGCTTTTGTCTCCTTGAGGAAGTTGTAGAAGTAGTATCAAAATAACAATTATCTAATTGTATTCAAGAAAAAGAAAACATATGCTTAAAGATGGTCTTTAAAAAAAATCCTGTTTTCTGATTAAATTAGTTGTGGTTCAGTTTCAAATTCAATACTATAAAAGTAGATCAGAAAACAGTATTTAAATTATTGCCTCACTTTTTTTTCTTACTAATTCTCTATCAACATTATTCTGACCAAAATTCAGTTCAACTATCAAGCTAAACTGCATTTTCTACAGTGACTTCTCAGAAAAAAATACAGGAAAATTATTGAGAAAGCAAAACTTTATGACAGAGACCTATACAAATTGTACAGTGTTTGTTCCAATTATGCAAAGTTTTTGTACCCCAGAAAGAATGAGTCATGTTCTACAAATGCAAGTATCAAAACAAATGTAGAATTCTGTGGTTTTCTTTTGCCTGAAAATGAAGAGTTGTTGTCAGTAGAGGTTGTTTAGTTTAGAGCAAATTAAGATTTTTTTTTCATAGAGCTTTAGGTTACCACTCATCAATCAAATGACGTACTTAAAGATTGTTTTAACTAAAACTGAAGTGATTCCATCTATATCCAAACTACTCCGGAAATACTCCAAGCATTTATATAGCATTGGAGATGCCAATATTTAATGTATATGTATTTAATACAGCATTTGGTTGCACTTCATAAAGCATTGTTTCTATTTCTGTGCTTCTCAGGACACTCATTACAGACCAGATCATCTCATAGCTCTGTACAGTTTCAAGTCCAAACTGAAAACTTCTTTGCTAGTGCTCCTGAGATACACTGGGCAATCATCTTCTGGATCAGGTTTTGTTATCGTTTAGTTATTTATTAAATTTTGTCATACTTGCTTTATTTTAAGGCAGAGATGAAGAAAAAGGCTGTATATGTACAGCAGCTAGAGTACTGATGCAGAGAAAGAAATCTTGACTCAGTAGGCCTTCCTTGCCTCAGGATGTTCATGGTGATACAACTCACCAAGCAAAATTCCAGGAGATAAGGTTGGCCAAATGGGAGCTTTCTTCTCTCAGTGGTCACCCTCTCTATTGAAACTGCACCACTGTACAGGAAGAAGCAGAAGATTAGCAGGGAAGGATGAAAAGCACATCTTTGATCTTCCTGGTTAGTGCATTTGTGCTAGTTTGAGCCTAATTGCAACATTTTAATGAGAAAAAAACAGATTACAGCTGTAAAAAGTAAACAATGGTGATGTCTACTTCACTCATATGCTTGCTGAGATGTATAAAAACAAGAACACAAATATAGGTATGTCTCTGTCAGAACTTGTGTCTGTGCTTTTTCTCCCTGGGCAGTTCTGTGTAACTAATCCTTCCACTTCTAACTCCCCTTACCAATCCTCCAAACTCACCTTGTACAAAAGGCAAAGTCTGGGATAAGGTTGAGGAGTGTAAAGAAGGTGGAAGGGTGGTTGAGAGCCCCTCCTGGGGACTCTGGTTTCTGAGAGGAGTATTATGTTTCTGTATTACTTTTAACCTGTGTTTTCTGTGTATAGCTGTATATATTGTATATTGTGCTAAGCTGTAAATATAGTTTCATTCCAGCCAGGTGTTGTGGAGGGGTTTGAATTTGAGTTTGGGTGAGATCTGAGGCTGATTTTAAGGTTATTAAATAATTTATTAATATATACAAAGAGAATTTCCCCCAAACTTATGTACAGCTAACCCACACAAATTCTTTGTACACGGTTAGTAAAACTACTTTACAGAATGTCTATTTACAGCCAAATTAAGCAACTTGGTAGAGGTTTTAGAAATGTTCTATTCAGAGAGTCTGGAGGCATAAAGTGCCCGTGGTAAAGTTAATAAAATTTCTTAGCAACTTGAATCAAGAGAGTCTGAATACTCTCTAGTTGGAAGGTTCAGTATCTGTGGTCCCAAAACATATATTTGGCTAAAGCCAAATGGTTGATTTTGTGTGGAACTAATAGTTCAATCTGAATTGGGGCACGCTCTCTGAGCAAATTCCACGGACACAATCAGGCTTATGTGGGGAAGGCTGGAGCGGCAGCCAGCTGAAAATGCCTCATTCGATCATCCACTGGATCAGTGCAGGGTGTTGTGGAACAAAGGGGTCACCTCGATTGAGCAAAGGTAGTGGTCCCAGACAGCAGGCAGACAGGGAGGTGAATGGAGAGGGTGGCAAGAGCCTCTTGTTTACCTGGATTGCCCTATTTATCAGATGTGGGCTGAGACTGACGGTCCTTTGGCCACAATATTGTCCAATAGACTTCTGGCAGTCAGCCAAAACACACCAAATTAGGAAGGGTCCACAGGTCTAGTACTCCCAAATATGGGGAGAGCATGAGTGAACCACACGCTAAGCACGTGGGCTTATGCAACATGTTTACAACCACATTATATAACCTGGTTACAACCTGGACCTTAGGCAGGCCAGACTTTGTGGCACCAGGCCTATTGTGGCCCTTTTGTCCGTTTAATATATTTGCCTCTGGTTTGGGCAGAAAAACATGTTTGGGTAGGAAAACATGTCCAGGGAAGGCAAGGTCTATGTAAGCCTATTTGGGCCTATGTGAGCCTCCACTACACCAGATGAGTCTAGTCTGAGTGATTGCATAAAAGTGTGTGTGTGTAACTCCCAAACCATTACAACGTTCCTGAAAGAAAGAACAAAAGCTCCATCTCCTGTGCAATAAATTATTTCTATACCATACACAGTGGCTGTACTGACTAAGGCAAACTCTTGACAAGAATGATTATTCATCTGCCCAGAGTATTTCCATTTGTCTTCAGAAGAAAATGTGTTACATAGATAGTGGATGATATTTCGGACCAGAACTTCAAATGATATGTGCTTGTGCAAGCTCACAATTCTAACCATCAAATAAATTCATTTATCTGAAGTATTTCAAGTTATGCACCATGTTACGCACCATGTTACATAAACTATCTAAATGTCAATGACAACTACAACCAGTTTGTGGAACTGAGATTTGACAAATTGTTTGAAAGGTTATGATTTATAGAATGTGTTTATATGAGACAGAGGAAACTGTCTTACCTTGGGATCTTGTTTTGCTTTCTGTTGTTCTGTCTTTGAGAAACAGTTGAAGGCTGGGGCTTTTAACTGTAAGCTTTTGTATTTTGGGAAATCTAGTTTTGCAACTGTCCATTTTGTAACAGCTGCTACTTTCACTTAACAGCTACATTAAAATTTGTACTTTTATTAGTGAAATGCAGTATGGGGAAATATTCTTGTCAGGGGACTGCAAAGGAGGCAGGATCTTTCAGTGAAACTGTTCCACTTCTTTGAAGAGGGCTCTCCAAAGTGCTTCCAGTCTCTGTAAGTGTATTTCATTAAAACACAAAGTTATAAGAATGGGAAGCAAGATTTAAAAAACTTCCACTGTCCATGCTTCTTCATAAAATGATTGTTTTCCTCAAGTTCTGCAATATAATGTGGCACTTTTAAGATTTCCATGTCTAAACAAACAAGGAAAGCTTCTGCTTCTCTGACATTTTTTTTCTTTCTTTTTTCCTTTCAGGAGTCTACCAGAGTGTGGAATTGCCTGTTTTGCCATCTACCATGAAAAATTATAAAACACTTTATTGAGTTCAGTAATGAGCATTTTTGTTTTGAATAACTATACACAAATGTGAAGGAGGCTATGAAGTGTTCTATGTCAAATACTCTTCTTTAAATATTTATTATTGATTATGGCCAAAAATATATCCTGAGTCAGCTAAGCTATTAATGTTTTCCCAATTTAAAGATTCTGTTGCACTTTCAGAAAAACTGGAATGTCATTTTATTTACATGAATTCTGAGTAAATACTGAGTTTCTACTTTGTTTCCTCTCTGGGTTGCTCCAGCTGTCCCAGAGAAGGAGATTTTTTTCTTTTCCCCTCACCATAGCTCTGTATTTTCTGTCCATCTAAGCCTGTAGAGACTCTGCACTACAATTCAACACAAGAGTTTCTGGTCTATTAAGCAGAATTGATTACCTTTTCCCAAAGTACTGTCACTTTTCTGGGGATTTACAGTAAACCAAGACAAACAACATATGATAAAATCCACAGCTGTGTGCATAAAAGATGGTTTTCAAAACAAATCCTTCCTTATTAAAATAGGACTTTATGTGTATTTACATCATAACAATCAGAGCTCTGGAAGTAAACGTTATTTTACTTACTGAGAGTTATATTTTATCTATTCATTTTCAGCTGTGTTAATGATATTCTGAAATTCCTATCCATCAAACTGATTATTCCCAGAAGATATTCATCGCTTTTAACCATAAACATCAGCAAGAATAATATAATTGAAATAGTCTTTCTAACCTAATACATATCACTGAAGTCTATTTTATTCTATGCCACATTAGGCAGCTTTCTTGTGAAATGTCAAGGGGTAGGGGCCAGGGAAAGGAGAGGCTGAGGATTTATAGTACACAGGAAAATGTTCATTGCTTATGTTCTACCAATATCCTTAACGTCCCAAGTTGAGACTATAAGGTTAAAAAAGTTTTCTGAGGACTGGAAGATTGCTATTCAATTCCATAATTCTGCTATTTCTTTATAGACTCACAACAAGGTCAGTTCATTCTGCTTTCCTCCTCCTCCTGCCCTGTGTGTGTGGCAGGAGCCACTTTATTTGGAACATGTAAGCAGTAGGCCTCTTGTCTGGCAGAGGCGTTGCTGGGGTGGGGGGAGGGTTGGAGCACTGGGGAAGGTAGATTTAGGGTTTTTTTGGGATGGGGAAAACTTCAAGGGGGTTTACTATGGATGGGGAAATTGCTTTGTAAGATCTATCGCTGTATTTCTCTCTAAATAAATAAAATTCTGTATTTTCTCTCCAATTTGATTCTAGAGTTTAATTTCCATCGCCTATCTTTAGAAAACCCATGACACTTAAGCATCAACATAGAGAAACAGAATTATTCTTGGAATAAGAACAACTGGACCTTATTGCCCAGTCAGTCTATGGTTACCTGCCAGACAATTATGCATGATAACTATGGAAATACATGAAGACCACATTGTCTTCATAACGGCAACCAACAGTAATGAATTATTTTCCTTAACTGAAAGACATTTCTTATATTTGGTTGTTGCATTTTTTTCTGATTTCAGTGCTGATCTAACAACAGGATTTCAGTAAATCAAAACTACAAGCTGAGTAGAGAGTATATTAGTTAGGATTTTTTCCTCTTATTTCTTCATTGACTCAAGACATGTGAATGCAAGTAACAAAGTTAGAGTCATCAAAAGGCTTTTGCCTAAGAATCTCTGATACGTAGATTTTGTTTGCAAAATTCTTTATATTACTCTAATACCCACTTCTATCCTTTCTTTCATATTTCCTCAACCTATCACTTTAATGCAGTACTCAAATAACATGGATAGAACTTAAGCATGTTCTCAAGTGCTTTACTGAACTAAGTTTCAGAGCCAAGTTTATAGAAAAGTCCATAAAAAGATTCAAGAACAAAAATTCCATCACATCTTTTCAACATTAGATTTAAACAAAATTTGACCACCACTTTTACATTTCACATCAACATTCCTGAAATATTTTCTTCACAATCCACTCTATTATTAGTGTCTCTTGGATTTTCCTTTATTCTACAACAGCTCCTGTCTTCCTTTCTATACCTAGCCCCCTTCCCTTGGTACTGTTTATAGACCCGTGTGGATGAATTTCTTGCTAGCAGAGGACATGAATTGATAACATGAACAACTCACACTGAAAAGTGTCCTTGGGCCCGTGTTGGGCTCAGGAAACCAAGCTGTAAACAATGAGCACCCCACACACAGCTGCAGTGGGCAGAGTTAGCCAGCTACAGGGGGCTAGGTTAGCCAGCCCCAGAGGTTGACCCTCAGACTGTTATGGTTAAATCAGCCTAGGTATGCCTCACATGTAACCCTGTACCCTCCACATGTACCGATCGTAGTTGTGCACACCTCTTCTAAGAAAGCATATAAGTCACTGTATCACATAAATAAAGCAGAGAATGACCACCTAGCCACATTGGTGAATAAAGAGTCATTTTATCCCAAGTGCTCCACCGGCACACCCATGTGGTGCTTTAATGAAACTGATCCACTATTGCTGATAAACAAGCTGAAATCTGTTAAGAAAAGAACATTTTTACCTGCTAATCAACAGAGAAGTCTGAAATCATGTTACATCTTGCTTTGGAAAACAAAATGTTTTATCTGTTATATATCAGATAAATGCTGTCAATGCAGTGTAAACAGATTGTGAACACAAAAGAAACTGTTATATAATCAATTTAAAATAATACTTGCCCAGTACTGTTGTATGATGTCAGATTTCTTGTCCACTGCTGCCATGTAAGATACACAACGGGATAATGAGGTAGATAATTGGAATGCATTTTGATTGCTATATAATTATTTTTCTTTCCTTCAAGCTTTGTAGGTGGAGACAATTAAAAAGAATAGAATATTCAGTAGTGGTTCCAGGAAAGAAAATGGATCAGTTAATTAACTGTACTTTATGACCTGAATATGTTTGAAGAAAGACTGGGGACGGATAGAGAAACATGTACCCTCAGGCCTTGTTGTTTCTTTGCAGTGAGCCCAGATCTTTACGTGCATAAATTATTTTAGGTTAAGTAATAGATTTTTTAAAAATTATATAATTTACTGTACAATTTTGAAAGAATACTTTTTTAATATCTTGTCACATAATATATTGTCACATTCCAAAAAAGAGACTTGTTTGGGGAAAAATGTTTTAAATAACAAAAATTGACATCCAGATTTCATTTACATGGAATTATAGAACTGTCTGGGCTGGAAGGGACCTCCGAAGGTCATCTAGTTCACCATCCTCTGCAGTCAGGAGGGAGATCCTCAATTAGATCAGGTTGCCCACAGCCTGTAGAGGGGAGGGGAGGGGTGAGCAGGGAGGGGAGAGATGAGGGGTCAGCCAACATTACAATTAATAAATGTTGACTTTTTATCGAACATTCCATCATGAAGACCTGAAAGCATTGACTCGTTTACAAGGAAAACTTGTGTTGCCGTTTCCTTGGAGATCTTTTTTCCCCAGTTAATTAGTAATGAAGTACAAGACAAAAATGAGAGAGGAAGAGCATAAAAAATATCACTTCACATTTCTTATGCACAAAAAGTACAACTAGATGTAGCTGCAGGTCATGTCAAAACAGTGTGTCTATTCACCAGCAAGCAGCTGTATTACCAAATATTTATGCAGTTCAACGAAAGTGGAAAGACAAAGAGAAGTTACTATTCTTATGGAACACAAAAGTTCAAAATAGCCAATCTGAGGTAAACATTTCACCTAAATTTACTAAGAAGTGCCCTGTTTCATACATGAAGTGAGCCATTAAGTACTTCAGATTCTATATGATTTTGCAGAAAAGAGAAAGCAAAAGTAATTCTGCAGAGCTGATATTTATTACTTGTACTCATATGTGCATGTATGCCTCTCTGACAAACACTCTTCTGTTTCAGCTCTTAAGACATCATGGAATATGTTGTATATGGGTGTCCAGGGATACCTCAAATTGCTCTCTTTTCCCTCTCACTCTGTGGGTTTGAATGGGAGAAGAAAGGCATGAAAACCTGCTTGCCCCCACTTCCGGCCCTGTGGGCTTGAACAGGGGGCAGCAAAAACTGCCTTTATGCATGTGGGTTGACCTGTGTGGAAGCCCATGCTGGAATCGGGATGGTGATTGGCTGTGGTTTTGAACCCAATATAAATGGCAAATGGACAATTTGTCTAGAAGAAGGATAAATACAGCAAGGGTTCCTGCCTTGAGGGTTCCCGCCTGAGAGTTCCTGTCTTGAGAGTCCCCTGCCACTGCAAAGGACAAGTTCCTGTTGTGACTGGACTGTCACCACTTTTGGATGGCTCTTACCTTTTGTACAGCTCTTGGTTTTAACCTGTCCCTGCCCCTGCTTTTGGACAGTTCTCCCCACTTTTGCACCCTTTTGTGCAAACTTGCAGGCTTGGCAAGCCTGGGGTCCTTTGAGAGAGAGCCAGCAGTATCGGGACCAGCCTCTCTCAGACCCTATCAGTAGCCAACTGCCTGACTGCCTCCTGGACTGGGGGACCCTAGCAGTTTTAGCTCTCCCCTGCCACTGTGAAGGCAGCATCATTCCATGACCATCCCACTTAGGAAGAAGCGCTCGAGACATTTCTGAGTTTGATGGCTCACTGACTCACCTCAGGATTCTGTGGCATGGATGTCTATTATTGGATATCGCCTGCAACATCAGAAGGCTGCTCCTGCAGAGGAATCCAGCAAAGAATCATTGCCGAATGCCTATCTCACCTCTGTAAGACATGTAATTCCCTTAATCTTCTGCTCAGCCTGGTTGATACTGGGGTAAAACTGTGTTTATAGCTTAGCCTTTTCCATTTCCTGACTTCCTAAATATCTAAATTTATCTATAATATCCTTTTTTGGAAGATATTCCCAATAGAACTGAATCTGTTAATAAATGAAATTAATTTTATATATAGTTTCGGGGATAGGGTTTCCAGGAAAATAAAATAATTCTATTTTTATAATTCCTGACTTGGCCACATTAATTCCCTGCCTCCACAACAATGGGTTCCCTGAAGTAATCAGTAAATAGACCAAGCATTCCTAAGGAAAATCCTGAAAAATACTAGAACTAGTGTTGTTACTTAGAATCAAACTGACTACCAAAAGCCTTTGTGGTCAGAAAATTCCCAGTGTTAACAGGTAGGAAACTTTGAAAGAGTAATGAAATGACATAATGCATCCATAGGCTAAACTCCCCAGGAGCTGCCTACATTTAGTGGAAGAAAAGTTTATTGCAATAGGCCCTTATGGAAGTTGCTCTTAAACACTTCAGAATTTCCTATCAGTTCTTCTTAGATACAGACAGCTGCTGAAGGTGTGCTTCATTTCCAGTCTCTGATACCCCTGGCTGCTACTGCCCGTAAAGAGCAGTCTACTGTGCTGCCATAGTCTGGGAGGAGAAGACACAGAATATCTGTCTGGCCCAGACTCCTTAGCTGTTGGCACAACTTAGGAAATTGGAAATGGCTGGTGTCAGGCAAACAGCCAGTCCTTCACCCATGCAAGGAAACTGGCAGCAGCTGTATCCCCAGTGACCACAGCTCTGTGTTGCATTGTTTGAAGATGAGAGTGTCACCAGCTGAGTTGGTTGAATCTTTTTGTCTTATGGAATTGCATGCTGCAGTTCAGCCTAATGAGGTGGGATGGAAACATCATACAAGCCAGAGCTATTCTGTAGGTCACACATTTGGTTATGTGCAAATTTATATAAAAAACACAAGCTGTTGCTTCATTGTGACAGAAAATATGGGGATATTTATCCTAAAACATGTAATTTTCATCTGTTGGTGTAGGCATACTCCTACTTTAACTGTCAAGAAAGGTGTAAATATTTCAAGGCTTCATCTCTTCTTCATCTTTTCCTTCTTTACCACTTTAGATGAGATTCCAAAACTCTCTAACAATGAAGGTTTAAATTGGTCAATCTGGTCAAAAAAACATAGAAGAATGGAACAGCCCCACCACTCTCCACTAATTAGAGTTTTCACTGTTTCCAGCTCACTAAAGCAGAATGTTGGTATTTGTCACAGTTCTGAGTCCCTGTATATACAGCAATGTCTGTAGCACCTGGGTCTGAGAACACCCATATGGTATGCCTGCATATGCTTATTATTTACTTTTATTTATTATCTCCATAAAGTTTGAAGTTTTTTTCTAGTGTAGAGTATTGACTAGAAATAGTTTAAAACATAAGACTTTTTTATATATATCCACTATTACCCCAGTTCATTTTGATTTATGCATGTATGCACCATCAGTGAGTGATTTATGTTCACAATTTACACTAACAGTACAAGAAGGCAGTAATAGTAAATAAGCTTGCTTATTTGTTTTGCTTTAAGAAAAAAATAATAATTAGAAATATTTAAAAATTCCTGAATACATTCCCATAAAATTAAATACACATACACTACACACATACCCACATTGCCCCTCCCGTAGTTAAACTATTTTATAAAAGGGACAGCCAAGACAAAAATATAATCATGTAAGACACTTTCCAGAACTACATATTTTTTTAAAATAATAGTAATTTCTTACATGGCCTATTTCNTTGACTATTTTAGAAGTCAGAAGTTGGAAAAGGCTTGAGCTATTAAATATAGCATTCCCCCACTATCAAGATAAGGCTGAGCCAAAGCTACTCACAGCAGAATCACGCTGGCTTGAATGGAAGGGTGGTCCAAAGGCTTGTCCCTGCGGGTCTTTCAGAAGCCCTTCCTAGACAAAGAGTTGAGTTACCACTTCCTATGCACGAAGAACACACAGCCAATCCCCATCCGAGTCCAGCACGGGCCCGGTATGGGGCACCCTTCGTGCCAGAAGGGTCCCTTGCTCCCCCGCTTCATGCCTGCAGGGCAAGGAGGGGGGAGGAGGTCTTTTTGAGCCTTTTCCTCTCCCATTCAAACCACAGAGGGAGAGGAATTTTGGGGTATATGGGACTCCAGGACACCTCCACCCCAGTGGTAAATGAGCATCTTTTTCTAGAGATTCTGAGAGGTAGGTGATCCCCCTTGCAATTTAGCAAGTTATGTGACCTATATAGGTTAGCCTTTCCAACATTAACAATATTTAACAATACAGTAATAGCCCCAACAATACTTAACAATATTTAACAGTGCTTAACAATAGCCTAAACAGTATTAAATAAAGCTACACAGTCAATTTTTGAGTGACTAATTGCTCTGCCCCTGGTGGAGCAATAATAAAAGTTCATGGCAGAGCCTTAGATGTTCTGAGTCCATGGCTGGAGGTCACGCTCTGCGGGTCCTGATGCCATCATCCACTGGCCACCCCAGTGATATGCCTCCATCTCTTGTGTAGCTAGTTCTCCCTTTTCCAGGTGCTGGTCAGGAACTGGTCCTGGGCTGTGACCTTAACCTGTAGGGAGACAAAACTTGCCTTGGCCTATAAAGACCAGGCTTGACAATTAATAGTTGAGGATGATCCACTGTGCACTGATACAGTGGCTTCTAGAGTTTCCCAGGCATATAAGTCTCTGGGTTTATCATGGGCACAACCATAGGAGGCAAATTAAGTAGCCTGGGTTGGCCCTTTGTATTGGCGCAAGTGATCAGCGACCACGGGTGGCTCACCTAGGCAGCAGGTCTTAATTTTGGGGCTTCTGTAGCTCCCCCAGTGATCGCTGACCTTTAAAAGCTGCCTGAGCCACTATTACAATAATTTAGTGTTTTGCCTCCTGTCTGGGAGATGAGAAAGGGTTAACCATTCTGTCTGGGGATGAGGTGAAGTTCCCCACAGAGGGGCTGCTGCTTCTTGGCATGCCACGTTCACTTCGAGAGCCAGTGGGCGAGTTGCTGGTCCTGGGCTTATCAAACAGGTTTTGAACGCATCAGACCGAATCCTTCAGCTGCCAATCTGCCAGCTGCTTTAAGATGGTTTTAGAGATCCCTAGAGATAGGGCTCGTTTGTACCATCTACCTCACAGAGAGTCCAGCTCTCTGGATCTCTGGTCACCCTGTTGGTGTTGGTCTCTCCCTGTGCATCTCCTGGGGAAGAAGTCTGTAGGACCTGTCCCCCTGGGACAGTCCCTGTCTGACCGGACCTGTCTGCGCATGGTCATGGATTTTTCTGTGGGAGAAACACCAGACCATCTCTCCCCCAACTTCCTGTCTTCAGGAGAACCAAACCCAAACTGGAGCCCATGGGCATTTAGATCAGTTAACAGTTCAGCCCATGTCATCACATGCTCCTGTGCACCTTCCTCTGCATTTTCTGCAATCGCCCTTTGAATTGCCTTTATGTTTTTCATCACCCAATCTTGCAGGCTTGCTGGCAGTCCCCGCATAATCGGGTGTAATCATTCTGGATCTACCGGAGCATTTAAGGGGCAATCATATTTTCCTTTGTCATATATGGCCTGAACACAGGCGAGTCTGCGGAGAGCTGTGATCACATCAGAGGAGCTGGTGACCCTTAGTTCTGTTGGCTCTCCCCGGTAGGCTGGATAGATGCCGCTTGCTCCTGCCTTCACGCCTGCAGGGCGAGGGAGGGGTCAACAGGACTTTTCGCACTCTCCCATTTTTCCTCTCCCATTCAAACCACAGAGGGAGAGGAATTCTGGGGTATACAGGACACTCCAGGACAAAAATCCATCTGTGAACAGACACTATCTCATTTAATTGTCAGGAAGGTCATTGTATTTGGGGGGGGG
>WAAF01003884.1:11042-23774 GCA_013400475.1 Tricholaema leucomelas | reverse complement strand
TTAACTATTATTACCACGGGACAAAAAACAATAAAAAAACATGAAGCAATGGAGGGGGGGGGGGGGGGAACAAACAAGCATTAACATATTAATGCTCAAACATCTGGTTTCTACAAGTTCTGTGCACTTCCATTTATTTCAGCAGCAAGAATGAATTCTTATCATTTCTGAAATGATGGCAGTGGACAAGAACTTTGAGTAAGACTTTTCAATGCAGTCTGATGGAAGGAAAAAAGAAAAGAATAAAAGCTGTGTTATCTTTGGATTCCCACGAATATCATCAAATTGTGGTCTTGAGAAGTATTATATCTTTTCTGTGTAGGATGGAAGATACTAAAAAAAATCAGCTGTGTATTCTATACCACAAAACTTCAGTAGCAAAATATTGCCAAATTGGAAACAAGATTATGTCATGTTTTTTTCAAAGAGTGATGACAGAAATTAAACTCTCAAATCAAATTGGAGAGAAAATACAGAATTATATTTAGAGAGAGAAAATACAGAGCTAGACATTATAAAGCAATTGCCCCATCCATGACAAACCCCATTGAATTTTTCCCCATCCCAAATAAAAACTACATCTACACTCCCCAGTGCTCCAATCCTCCCCCCCACCGCAACACCTCCACCATTCAAAGAGGCCTACTGCTTACGTGTTCTTCCCAATAAAGTGGCTCCTGCCACACACACAAGGCAGGAGGAGGAGGAAAGGAGAGCGAACTGACCTTGTTGTGAGCTTATAACAAGGTAGCAGAATTATGGGATTGAACAACAGTCTTCCAGTCCCCAGAATTTTTTTTTTAACCCTACAGACTCAACTTGGGGCATATTAAAATAAAGAACTGCATGGGAAAAGTTTATAACACAGTCAGCAGTCAGCAGCTCCTGTAAAAGCACAGATGTTACAAAGGACACCTGTGTTAAAAATTAAAAGTTTTAGCCACTAGAGTAGGAGAAGAGCTGTTCAGTGATACCAGGATGCGTACTTATCCACAGTCAGAGAGCCTGTATCTCATAAACTAAGTAAAGCTGGGCCATGTCAGTGACTGAAATAACACTGAGGTGACACTAGAAGTTGTTTCCGTGCACCAGCAGCTGGCACGCTTCCACATAAGTCAGTATTAAATTAAACATTCAAGTGAGCAGTCAGTTGCAATACTTTGTCAAAAAATATCTTTGCTGAGGAGAAAATCTAGGTCCTATCACTCTATTTGTTGAATAGAGAGAGAGAGTATGAAAATCACCACCTAGTACAAGTATACATAGTTGTCTGTCCAGTACTTACATGAATAATAAGCTTAAAATTAGTATTTTGGCCTTAGAAAAAAATATGTTTTAAGTCACATAAATTTTCCCATCACAAAGTCCACTGAAAAAGCTGAGCTGGATTTTGTGACCACTCACGGGATTCCACAGCTGAAATTGGGCCCTACACTGGTTTCCTTACTAGTCTGCATCATCTTTGGAGAAGGTAAAAAACCATCAATGTTCAATTAGATAATGTAAAAAAATTGCCCTTTCTGTGGTGTAATGCAGCAGTCTGGAGGAGCACAACTTTGCAGTGATTGATGACGAAGGGTCTGAACCCTGGATAAACACATTCCCATGAGAAGTGGTGACTGGATGTAGCTGAGCAATAGGTGAAGAAACACAACCAGAAATGTACATGAAGAAAATAAGAAGATGTCATTATCTGGCAGTGTAATTGGGAATGCAGAGTGTGTGTGCATGGGATTTTGTGGCTATGCTTCTCATTGTTCAAAGAAATAATATGTTTTACAAAAAAAAAAAAGTATGAGTGATTTGAGAGAAAGGAAGGACCAGAATCTCAGTGCCTCAGTTAAGAGAAGAAACATTACAAAAGCACTAAGGTAGCTAGGAACTGCACTAAAAGAGGTTTCTTTATTCCATATAAAGGTATCATCACTTCTGAAATCAGTTCATAGAGGAAAATTGTATATATGTGTGACATTAATTTTCTGTAGGCTAAAAGAGAAAGAAGTAACAAAGTGCTAAGGTGTGTTATTTACTAAACTCACTTTCAAGTGATAAAGATTTCATTGAAGGATTTGTTGGATTTATGAGTGGGAGTATTTAGCAAAAAAAAAAATCAATGAACAAAGGTGTATTAAAAGCAGTTAAATATTAATTTTAAAACCTCACTTTTTTCATTTAACAAAATCATTTTTTATATATTTATTAATACTTATATTGTAGTATAAAGGACACTGGAGAATTCTGGTATACCAATAACTGTAAAACAAATTGTTTTCTCCTCTGATAATAGAGGACACCTTTGCCAATCTGTTAAGTGCTGATAATTTAAAGATGTTGCTCCCAAGTTGAGGGAGACAATAGAGAGCTTAGGACTCTGTCCGGAGATAACACAGGCCTGAGGCAAAGAGTAGGAGAAAATTTAGACATCAGTGAAACAAATAAATGTCTTCTTGTAAAACTGAGAGATACTTATGTCAGGTCAAATAAAGAATAAAACCAAGACAATTCCCAAAGGAGCTGCAGAAGGTAATAAAAGATAGCGACAGAACTAGAGCTAACACCAGGAAAATAGGCTCTTCCCAGATTTGTTTCCATGCAAGATCAAAAAAAGAATGGAAAATAGGTGGGGTTTGGTTTGGTTTGTTTCTTCATAGATCAAATCAAAATGTCTCTTGAACAAACTTCTCCCCTTGTCATTCATCCAGCACACAATCACTGGATGCTCCATTTCTTCTACCTTACTTTCCTCAAATAACCTTTCAGAGCTAAGCAGACTCACCTTCAGATTCAGTATGCATGTCAGCCTGAAAACTCTTGATAGTGCTTCCAACAAAGATATATATATATATATGTACACAGATATATGCTCACCAAGCAAACAACTTTGACAGGGCTTATAAAAAGGCAACCATAACACTTGAGAAAATAACTGCTAATTTGCAGATACAGTTCAACACTTGGCCCAGACTCATTGCAAACACTTCTGTATTTCACGTCAAACACGTTAGTCATCACTAGGCTTCAGTGGCCTAAACTATTCTTTGCACCTTTTTTTTTCTCCCCCATATACTGGGAAAATCCTGACATTTCCTCCACTCAAAACAAAGTCTGAGGTCTCCTCATTTTTTTTCTCTAATTGGTTTCTATTTATTAATTTTATTGAAGCACAAGCTACATTTGATGCTGAAGTACAAAGCCTATTGAAAACTCTGGATTTATTTGGCTTACTAACAACATTGGTTTTATACTAATGTATTTCTTTGTTAAATTAAGAAATGTACATCCAAAGCAAACATATTCTTTTCCCAGAGAAGTTTATCTTTACTGCAGTCTCAATACAAGTGTGAGAACAGGATAAAATGAGAGGAGAGATGAAATCTTTATGGTAAACAGTAAAGAACTGCAGCTATTTAGCAAAAGCAAATTTAAGTTAGAGCTGTTTATTTCCATATTCATAACTAGCAAAATAAATATACCTCCAAACATTCAGAAAGATCACCCATCTTGATTTAATTTTGATACCACTGTGGTGGTTTGGGTGTTACCCACCCCCTCACACTTTGTAAAATCACCCAGACTAGACTCAGACAGCTCGGGAAANTCGGGAAATTGAATGAAACATTATTTACAGCTTAGCAGAATACACAAGCAGATATTTAGAGTATATACAGTTATATACAGAAATATACAAGGTAAAAGGTAATACAGAAACACAACTCCCCTCCCAGAAACCTGAGTCCCTAGGAGGGGCTCCCAACAACCCTTCCACCTTCTCCCACCCCTCTACCTTACCCTAGACATCGCCTTGTGCCCCAAGGAAGAATGTAGGGTCGGCCCGGGGAGGAGGGGGTAGGAAGCAAGTGGATTAATCAGAGGGATGGAGGGTGAGGTTAGAGAGAAAAATGCAGCCCAGAGCTCAAGCAGTGCCTGAATTCCATATCTATGTTTATACCCTTGTTCTTATGTATCACAGCAAGCCTATGAGTGAAGTAGCCATCACCATTGTTTCTCTTTCACAGCCTGTGATCTAATCCTTCTCACCAAGACATTCTAGCTAGCTTCAAACTAGCACAACCACAAACTGGAGTTCAGCCAGAGCTCCCACTGAGGAGAAAGTGGCTGTTTCATAATTCAGTTCACAGAGGATGCTGGGTGCAAATCGGAAGGAAGAGACAAAATTGCTCAGACAAAGAGGGGAGCAGACAGCCAGAGCACCAAGGGTAACATCATTAGCAGGAAAGAGAGGGCAGAGGCAGGTCAAATGTCTATGTCAGATAAGGCAGGACGATGTTATAGAGAGGTTTGAATACAAAAGCAAAAGGCTTGAATTTAACTGGGAGATGCTGAATCTGAAAAACATTCACAGGACCTGCCCAGCACCTTGCAGAATCATATCTGAAGACTAAATTTTCTTTCAGTAAGACATTGTGCATTAATAATGATTGCAGAATTAGGTTCCAAGTGTTAGGGAATATATGATACTGGAAAGATGATACTGTGTGATTGTCAGATTATTATTGTTAAATAGAAGTACCTGAATGAAATGAAGAAAAGGAAAATGTAGGCTGAACAAAAGGGAAGTGCTTTTAATGGTGAATTCTATTAGATTGTTGAAAAGTTTCCCAGGGGATGTAGTGGACTCCTGCTCTTTGCTAGACAAAACACTAAAGAATACACTCTAATAAACAATCCTACATTGACACAGAAACGCATCAGATAACCTATTTCTGTGAAACTGAATAGATCCAGCAGTAAGAAACTACTACTATTATTTTAGCCAAATCTTGCTCCATTAATGTTGGTGTGACCTGGGACATAGGTGAGTCTGCTACCTTTGCAGAAGTGAAAGTACCATAAATGCTAATACTGATACTTCTGCAAACAGATATTCATGCAGATGTCCAGAACAAACTACAGATCTGTTTTGAAAACTCCTAGACTTGAGGTAAGAAGCAACAGATTGTAGTGTGTTGTGCTAGTTTGAAGCTAGCTAGAATGTTTTGGTGAGAAGAATTAGATCATAGGCTGTAAAATGAAAACAATGGTGATGTCTACTTCACTCACAGCCTTGCTGAGATGTGTAGAAAAGGAAAAGCAAAACATAGATAAAAGTCACTTTGATCTGCACTTTGCTCAGGGCTTTGCTCTGGGCTCTTCGCCTGCTGGGGAGCTCAGGCTGCTGGCTGAACTTCATCTTGCTTTCTAACCTCACCCTCCATTTGCTTTTGGCTGATTCACCTTTGCTTCTTAATCCCCCTGTCCGAGCCTCCATTTCTTCCTTGGGACTAGGGTAAGGTTGAGAGGGGTAGGGGGAAGGTGAGGGAGTGGTTGAGAGCCCCTCCCGGGGACTCAGGTTTCTGGGAGGGGAGTTGTGTTTCTGTATTATCTTTTTACCTTGTATATTTCTGTATATAACTGTACATACTGTAAATATCTGCTTGTAAATTGTGCCAGCTGTAAATATAAGCTTCATTCAAATTTCCAGAGCTGGCTGAGTCTAGTCTGGGTGATTTCTAAAGTGTGGGGGGGCAGGGGATACCCAAGCCACCACACCCTTGTATGATAACATGACATGATATCAAGACAATGTCTCACACCATGTAACACTTATTGAATTGGCATTTAAGACATTTGAAAGGAAGCATGCCAAAAAAGCTTCAGATTAATTCACTGCACTAACTTTTTCTTGTGCAAAATATGGCATAGAGTCCTGCATCTGGGGAGGAATAACCCCTGCACCAGCACAGGTTAGCAGCTGACCTGCTGGAAGGCAGCTCTGTGGAGAAGGGATTGGGAGTGCTGTTGGACAAGTTCATCATGAGCCAGCAGTGCACTCTCATGGCCAAGAAGGGCAAATGACTCCTGGGGCACATTAAGAAGAGGGTGGGCAGCACGTCAAGGGAGGTCCTCCTCCCCTTTTTCTCTGCTTTAGTGAAGCCGCATTTGAAGTAACGTGTCCAGTTCTGGGCTTCCCAGTACAAGACAGACAGGGAACTACTGGAGTTCAACTCAGGGAGCTACTGGAGAGGCAAAAGGATGGTTATAGGCCTGGAATGTCTATCTTATGAAAAAATGCTGAGATACCTGGGGCTGATTAGCCTGAAGAAGAGCAGACTGAGAGGGCATCTTCTCAATGGTGATCAATAGCTAAAGGGCGGAGGTCATGAGGATGATGTTAGGCTCTTCTCAGTGATGCCCAGTTATAGGACATGAGACAATAGGTACAAACTAGAACCCAGAAGGTTTCACTTGAACTTAAGGAAAAACTTCCTTACTGTGAAGGTGTCAGAAGACTGGAAGAGGCTGCCCAGAGAGGTTGTGGAGCCTCCTTCTCTGGAGAGATACAAAACCAGCCTGCATGTGTTTCTTTGCAACCTGATCTACTTTAGCAGGGGCCTAGAGGTCACTTCCAACCCCTACCATTCTGTGATTCAATGATTCGACATTGATAGTGACTTTGAACAAAAATCCCTAATAAAACACCAATCTGATCATTATTAAATTGGTTGTTTGGTTTTTTTTTACTTGCATACTTTCTGTGTAATTTTGAAAACTACTTTCTCACAAAATACAAGGGAAAGAATTTCATAAAATATTTCTGTGCTACTTAATGTCAACTAGAGGAGTCAATCATGTGATACAACATGAAGCATCAGAAAGAAGTCTTAATGTAAAATCCAGTAAATGAAATGATGTTATGCCTGGATCTGCCCACTCACAACCACAAGCCTCAAAAGTGAAGAGTAAAAAGTGTAAAAAAGCAGCACTACCAAGCTGCATTTCATTACTGTCACTGTTCTGATCTGTAAAATTTGTGCTATGCCTTCCATCCTCCAAAAATAAAAACCTACAATATCACAGGGAGTAATGAAGTGGCTACAGAACTACTATCACCCTGTTCTTCAGTGTCAGGTTTTTATTTTGATAACACTCTTCCCTAGAAGAAGTAAGGAAAGTGAAGTAAAACTCATTTAGTCTTACCCCTGCTCTCAAAACGACAAGGGCAGGAGCAGAGAAGGGTTATGATCAATAGTCAGGACTAAACATGTCACACACTGTAAGGGCTTGATTGCTACTACAGCTGGAAATCTTCACAATGACACTGCATGTGCTATTCATCCCAAGCCAGTCTTTTGAGGTGATGCTTACAAATCTTTCTCCAAAAATACCATGAAGAAAATGTCAGAGATCTTCCCTGGACAGGGCTGCAGCTGTCTTCATCATGTAGCACTGCGCTGTGTTGTGCATCTGAAAACCGTAGCTGATAAATTGTATTGAACAGTACAAACTCAGCTCTCTTCCAGAGTCCTTGGAGTTAATTTTCAGCACACACTGTTTATTAGAAGTTTGCAGAGGGCATTGCAGTGTCTTCCTGATTTGCTGCATTTGATTTAACAAGCATTATTTTCCCCCCTCACTGATGTTATGTCTATGTTCTGCATAGTGGCATAGGAACAGGGGAAAATATCACTTAAAACAGAAGCCAAGCCCAGACTATTTTTGAACATACTAGTTTTCATGTTGTTGGTATTTTCATTGAAGGCATCATTCATGACCCAAATACGTCCTGTAACGAAGATCTCCGTAGGGAAAAATTATTACAGAAACATGCTTTCAGTTTTAGTTTCTGAGTTCCTTTATTGCTGGAATCCTGTAATTTTTAATTATTATTATTTCAAAATATATACCTACATGTTTAAATACATTTTTGTTTCTAAGAAGAGATGTCTGATCCCTATCCATGTAGGAAAACTTAAGACCAGAAACTGTGCAAAAGCAGTTGAAAGAATGGAGTATTCTAGTACAAGACCCATTACTGTGTCCCCCCATGTCTCACTCTTTAAGGGAAAATGCCACAGAACATCTTGCATTCAAGAAAAATTATATTGCAGAGTCCTTGGCTTATCCTGGGTCTGACCTGGCTTCTGTGGCTTAAAAACATTTCTGAATCTTTTCTTCCACCCTTTTGACATTGAGCAAACACTATCCTTAGATCATAGAATCACAGAATCATAGAATGGTTTAGGTTGAAAGGGATCTCAAGGATCATCCAGCCCCAACCCCCTGCCATAGGCAGGGACACCTCCCACTAGAGCAGGTTGCTTAAGGCCTCATCCAGCCTGGCCTTAAACGCCTCCAGGGGGGAAGTATCCACAACCTCCCTGGGCAACCCGTTCCAGTGTCTTACCACCCTCACTGTAAAGAACTTCCTCCTAACAACCAGTCTAAATCTCCCCTCTTCCAGTTTAAACCCATTACCCCTCATCCTGACATTAGTAGACCTTGTCAATAGTCCCTCCCCAGCCTTCCTGTAGGCTCCCTTCAGATACCGGAAAGCCACTATAAGGTCTCCTCGAAGCCTTCTCTGTTCTGGTCAAGAAAAGATGGTAAATGTAGGTAATAAGGAGTTAACAGGGTTTTGGTATTTTTATGTTAAGGACATTTTACTTCATTTTTTTCCTATTACATGATAGAAGATAGAAAACACCAAAAAATTAGATTACAACATTCCATCAAAACATTGGTTCAGGATTTTGGGACTCGAAAGGATTTGGTTCAGATTACAGTTATGATTTCTTGTGTGTGCACACTGTATGTGTTTGACCATCTGCTGGGTCAGAGGTCTAAGATCCTCAGCAAACACTTTTAGAGAGAGGCAATTCCTGTGTTGTCAGAAAAACTTACATCTTTCCATTCTTTCCTGTTATTTAGTGCATAGGGAAGAAAATGTTTACTATATTATGAATGGCAAATGCATAGTAACAAAAATAGTGTTTCTTGGCTCTTAAAATGAGCCCAGGTTATCCTAAGACATGACTTCAGAATCTAAGTCTAATTAAGAAAGAATATGGAGTGATGTTGTGGAGGGCCTGTAGGCCTGAAAATAGGCTTATTTTTTGCCTTGCCTTGCTTGGACGTGTTTTGCTGCCTAAACCAGAGGTAAACACATTAAATGGATAAACAAGCACAAAAGGGGCACAATAGGCCTGGTGCCATGAAGTCTGGCCTGATCGAGGTTGTAAACAGGTTGTATAAGCTGCTTGTAAACATGTTGCATAAGCCCACGCGCTTAGCGTGTGGCCCACCCATGCTCTCCCCATATTTGGGGGTACTAGACTTGTGATCTTGCCTATTATGGTATTGTTTGGCTGACTGCCAAACCCTGATTGGTCATTCCGGTGGCCAAAGGGCCATTAATCTCGGCCCACAGTTGATAAATAGAGGCACACAGATAAACAACGTGCTCTGACTCCATTGCTTCTGCTCTCTCGCTTCACCAGCATGCTCTCGCTCACACTTAGGCCCTGTGCTCGGGTCCCCCTTGCTCACGACTGTTCACATTCAGGCACATTAGCTCATTATGAGGCTTTAGACTCACCAGCCTCTTGCTCATGCCTATTTGCTGTTATTACGGAGACAGAATCTCCCATAGTCTCCTGAGCAGCCGTGTATGCCTGCTGCCTTATCACTGCCTGGTAAGCGTGTTACTGCACCAAGTTACCAGGAAGCAGACCCCACTTGTCTGCACACACGATCTGCCTGCCAGCAAGTGTAAAACCATGCTTAGACTGCATGGCATCCTTCTCCTGCACATGAGGTCCTGCCTATGAATTCCCTGGACAGAGCACCCAGAAGGAGCCAGGAGACAAGGGCAGAGATTGCATCCTTCGCCAGGAGAACAAGGTCAGAGACTGTCATCTCCCCAGAAGCCAGGAAGATACTCCTTTCCCCTGAAGCTGGGAGGATTCCNCATAACTGTGTAAGAACAAATACTAAAATTCATTGGTTGAGGGTGGCAAGAGTTCAGAATATAAAATAAATGTATATTTTTATACATATTATCTCACACCAATTAATTTCTCCCCTCTGCCACAAATCGGCGTAGGCGGTAGAATCCCCCTCTGTGACAAATGGCATCCTAAAATTGGTGAGAAGGTGGCAGTAATGTCCTAGTAGTGTGCATATTTGTGCATAGGCAAGCATGATTATCAAAGCTTAGGGTTATTATGTATTTTTCTGTTGGAACTAGATTTTTTAAGATTCTAGAGATGACTAGCAGAACGTTAAGAAAAGCCTTTTATGACACTCTTACCGAAGCATTACATTATTTTGATGACAAAAGATCTGAAATTCTTCAGCCTAGCTTCAAAAGCTACATATTCTCTGGTTTCAGAATGCATATGCACATGTCGATGTGATCTGGAAAGGCTTTAGGCTATGCAGGGCTGTAAATTTATCTTATCATTTACTGCTGCTGTGATGGTTAAGCATACGTAAAATGCACTGTAATTTTGATCTTGTGATTCTTGTCACAATCAGAAGTCTTTAAATAATGGTTCCAGTAATATAGAGGGTTTCCTATCCATATAAAGGGCATGATTTTCATATATTTATGCCAGGCTGTTTATTAAAGCCTCTACACCAATTTGGAATTGACAACTGGTGCGACAGATAACTGCACCACAAACTCATGGCACAAGAAGTCTAGACTCAGACATACGTCACTAACTTTAGAGAAAGATCACCTGCCAGTACTTGAATAGGAAAAGCAGGAAAGTCAAAAGGTGTGCAGAAGAAAGAGGCAGAAGAACTTCACTGAGACTGAGGTAGAGAGAGCAAAATATACAGTGGAAGACACCATGAGAACAGCTGTGTGAAAATCAGACAGAAAAACAAACAAATAAACAAAGCACTGAAAGAAGATACATGCAAAAAAATTTGCAAGAGTCTTCCTCTGCCTCCAAAGAAACCCTCCATACATTGATTTTTGCAGGAAGGGACTATAGAAGCACAGTTTACATCAGATTTTACAGAATAAGGAGTTCAGTGCTGTTACAGTGTTCTTAGAGATAAACAGATTCATTTTAAAATTTCAATGCAGGATTTCATCTACCAAATAGTCATATTGAAGAAACATGCCTTGAAAGTAACCTGAAGAAACCTCAATTCAATCACAGTGGCCGAAGTTTAAATCACTGTAGCCCTAAAATTATTATTTTATTAATGTCCTATAAAATTCTTATGTCTAAGGTATCTCCAATTTTTACAGCTGAAGGACTGCATCAGTTTACTACTATCAATACAATTTCCCTGTCTGATTTTTTTTTTTAATAAGCAAAACCTTTAGTCACAATCCTATCAACTTTTTAACCAGTGCTGTCTGAGATGTAATTTCTATTAGCTCTACAAGAATTCTGTATCCAATGGGGGAAAAAAAAAAAGAATGGGAATTGATATCCTGTATCAGATTATGCTGACTCTGTGGCTGGCCAGCACTACTTACACAGAAGAAAAAGCATTTAGATGCAAGAATGGTGCAGAAGAAAGGTGCTTTTTTTCATGTTTTACTTGTAGATTAGTTGATTAGAAGTACAGAATGTAACTTCTCATATAACACTGATACTCAAGTTGTCCATAGCATACCTAACAGTTTGCTCAGGTGTCACCATGTTTATTACTTACAAAAATTAGTTTATAAAAAATCAGCTTAAGAAATGTGACTTTGTCCTCTTTGATTTAAAACATTCTCTTCAATTTTGACCACTATTTAAGTCACTGAGGATTACTATATACTTTCAATGGTGGAAGTTACTAAGTCATGCTTGTGCCTTAACATGTTATTTCGTTTAGACTGTAAATACTGCACACATTTTGGAATTAAAAAAAAAAAAAAAAAAAACCAGTTGTTACTGGATGTATCAAATAATTCAATAATTTAAAGAAAATCACAGAATCAACCAGATTGGAAGAGACCTCCAAGATCATCCAGTCCAACCTAGCACCCAGCCCTAGCCAGTCAAATACACCATGGCACTAAGTGCCCCATCCAGGCTTTTCTTGAACACCACCACACANCAACATCTCTCTTGAATTGAGGAGCCCAGAACTGGACACACAATGCCTAACAGTCTAGTGAGGTTCTTCACCCTGCCCTGGTGAGACCACACCTGGAATACTGTGTCCGGTTTTGGGCTCCCAAATTCATGAGAGACAGGGACCTGCTAGAAAGAGTCCAACAGAGAACCATGAGGATGATTAGGGCACTTGAGCATCTCCCCTGTGAAAAGAGACTGAGACCTGGGGCTGCTTGGTCTGGAAAAGACTGAAAGTAGATCTGATCAGTGTCTATAAATATCTGGGGGATGGGTGTCAAGTGGAGGGGGACAATCTCTTTTTGGTGGTACACAGTAATAAGACAAGGAGCAATGGCTACAAACTTGGCCATAGAAGATTTCATCTCAACATGAGGAGAAACTCCTTTACAGTTGTGGAGTCTCCTTCTCTGGAGACTTTCAAAACCTGCCTGGATGTGTTTCTGAGCAGACTATCCCAAATGATCCTGCTTTTGGCAGTGGGGGTTGGACTTGATGGTCTCTGGAAGTCCCTTCCAACCTCTAATGTTCTGTGATGATGTGATTCTGTGATTCTGCTTGTTTCAGAAACATGTTAAACTGCATCTCAGTAAGCAGAACTTAGAGCCCAGCAGGGATGTGGTGGTGGGTAAAAAATGCAGTGGGTCAAGTGAATTCTCTTTACAATGTTGCCATTTCAAAGGTGTCTAGGATTACGTTAATCACACTGCTGAAGAAACACTCCATTTTTCAATCACTAGATGAAAAATAATACCCCAAAACACCAAAATATGCCCAGTTAACTGAAATAGAGCCAAGAAATAGAATAGAATAGAATAGAATAGAATAGAATAGAATAGAATAGAATAGAATAGAATAGAAT